>JAPEIP010000007.1:4538403-4548417 GCA_026120095.1 Capsicum chinense
CAGAATACAGAAGCTTTTAGAGCTTCAAACCAAACTTAAAAGTACTAAATATTAATGCAGAAAGCAATACAGTGAAGGTATAAGCAGCATACAAGTTTACTGTTAAGGTATAGAATTGGAATATAATTTTTTTTTTCTCTGAATTCTTTAGTTGTTAGATATTTCATGACAATCTTTCCAATCTTTCACATACCAGAAGATCCTTTCATGATTAAACACTAATAATGGAAAAACAAAATAAATGTATTTTCCTAATAAAAACGAGAAAACCCCTCCGTAACCTGGATCCCAAAGAAGTTTCTATGAACAGTACAATCAAGACCCCAATCAGTTCCTGTCCTCCAGTTTTTTTCCTGAGATAAGAAACCACATAACATACCAGAAGATACTTTCATGATTAAGCACTAAGAATGAAGAAACAAAACAAATGTATCTGCTAACTCAAAATAAGAAAATCACTCCGTTACTTGGATCCCAAAGAAGTTTCTGTGAATAGTACAATCAAGACCCCCAATCAGTTCATGTCCTCTAGTTTTTTGCCCTGACATAAGAAACAACATAACATACTAGAAGATCCTTTCATGATTAAAAACTAAGAATGGAAAAACAAAACAAATGTATCAAGAATTATATAAAGAATAAAGATAACTTTCTTTGCCAAAAAATAAGAAGTCTTGGAAAAAAACCACTGATCAAGCAAGAAAATCAAAGTTCCAAAGGAAACTAAAAAATAATGATAAATCTATTCAGTCATATGCTCCTTTATTGTAATTTGGACATTCTCGTAATCAATGTCAAAAAATTATTCAAATTCTTGCTGTTGGTATGGCTCATTCTCATATTTTTCCTCTTCATCAACCTCTCTCATGTCAGACAAATCTCTTGGTTTTAGATGTACAACCACACTCCATTCTTTAACATTTTCATCATCAACATAGTAGACCATACTTGCTTGTGATACTTCAATACATGAGTCATCATCCACATGATCACCGGTATGAATCAATTTGGAAAGGTTGACACAGTTAAACTTTTAAGCATCTATTTTGAATCCTCTATTCTGAGTAGTGTCATCCCACTGAAATTTAAAAAGAACAACCCTAAATTATCCATAATAATTATGCTCAATAATATTTTTCAACTTTCCATAGTATGGCAGGTCTGCTTGTGTTGCATGTCTATCTGTACTAGATGCAACACAAGAAGTGTTGAGACAAGAAAAATCCACTATTTTGAGTGTTTAATCTTTTCTCTCTAAAGAAAGTTCGGAATTTGAATCCATTAATGTTATAAGTGTTGAATCTTCTTGCATCTCGGGCTGGACCTTGTGCTGAGAACTTCATCTCATCATCGATAGTATCTGCTATATTCGGATTCATAATATAAATCTACAAAGCACTTATATCAAAAATTATAAATTGATATAAGAAAGTTATATTAAAAAAATTCTAATATTATTCACTCATTCTCTGAGGAAACCAATTAGGGAACTCTTTACTAACTTTTCTCTCTTCCTCTGTTGCTGAAACTCTTTGGCCTCTTGTACTTCTTTTGATATAATCTGTAAATTCACTATAAGGCAGTATAATTAGTAATTTTAATTAAATTTCTAAAAACATATCGTATAAATCAAACCAATGTAGATTTCTTACTCAATAAATAGCTTCACTGCCGCACAATTAAGTAACACATAATGATGAGCTTGTTTTTTCTCCAAATGAGTCAATGATTCTTTTATGAAGCCTCCAACATGATTATCTTGTGGAGGGAATATACTTGACTTTTCAGAAGCCTCATTTTGGCTTGTTTCATCATTTACATGTATAGGTCGATTTAACCTTGACCCAATTTCCTCAAAATAACGAGAATAAAGAGTAAGAGCTTCTTCCACTATGTAACCTTCTACTTTTGATTTGTTCCCTACAAGGGACTTAAAATGGCCAACAATCTATACCCATAAATATTAATGTGTAAGACGAAGAATTTAAGTTGAAATACTACTGCAAAATCAACTAAAATGATTTTGAATAACGAATATCTTACCTTTCAATGGAATATATCCAGCGATAATGTACCGAGAAACCTTTTTTTACCTCATCAACTACATGAACAGTTAGATGAATCATTGCTATAAAAATAATGAAGGAAACAAAATCTCTAAATGGCAAAGAGTTTCCACAATTCGATTTTGTAGCATGTTTAAGTCTGCAAGACTTACACTTTTCAAACAAAACTTCCTGAGGAAGAAAACTCAACCAAAGTTGCAACAGCCTGTCTTGGAAGCACATTGCGAATTGCTATGGGTAAAAATTGTTGCATAAGAATATGATAATCAAAGCTTTTTAATCCAATTTTTTTAAATCCAAATCAATACGATGAGATATATTACTTGAATAACCATTTCTTTGGAATTACAAATACAACAAGTTTACATTCATCATTCTCGTCGATCCAAAGATCACCCCTTATGCCCATATCTTGTAGATCTCTTCGAGCCTTAGCATGATCCTTTGACTTTTCTTTATCATTTAACAAAGTGTATATAACATTGTCAAACACATTCTTTCTAATATAGATCGGATCTAAATTATGGGGCAACAGATTAAACTCCCAATGTGGAAGATCAAAGAATATGTTTTTCTTCTTCCATTGTTGTGTTGCATTTTTTCCAACATTCTTTTTCCTTTTTCTTCTCCGCAACTCTGATAGCCTTCCAAATGTGACATTGTTATCTTTCGCCTCCTGTAAAATTTTGACTCAGATAACTTCTTTGGAGGGGCTCTCTCTTCCACATTTTCTTCATAACGATGTCTCATCATTCTAAATTTATCATTTCTTCCCAAGAATCAATAGTGTCCAATAAAACACCACTTTCTACTATAATGAAGTCGACAAGGCTATGCATCAAAATTACATGAAGGACATGCAAGACCAGTATGTGTCTTCTAACCAGATAAGATATCAAGTCTAGGAAAATTGCTAACTGTCCAAATATGTGTTGCTCGTATTTTGAACATTTCATTCATTGATAAATCAAAAGTATCCACACCTTCACTCCACAACTGATTCAAATCCTTAATAAGTGGCTGTAGATATAAATCTATGTAATTCGAGAACCTGGAATGATTATTGAGAGGATAAAATTTGACTGCTTCATACACAACCAAGGAAGATTGTATGGAAACAAAACCACAGGCTAAATGTTGTAGTTAGTATTTATCAATCCAAAAGGATTGAAACCATCACTAGCTATTCCTACTTGAATATTTCGAGGATCTGAAGTAAATTCAAGATAATTTGTATCATGCCTTTTCCATGCTTCACTATCTCGAGGGTTCCTTAAGATTCCATCTTTATTATCATCCTCCACATGCCATCTCATATGCTTTGCAATTTTAGAGCACATAAATAATATTTGTAATCTTGGTTTTAATGGAAAGTATCACAAAACTTTTGCAGGCTTTTTTTGCTTCTTCTTTATTTCTTACTTGTACTAAGAGCATGATCAAGATTTCTATCCTTCTCGGACTTCCATCTAGAAGTGTGACAGTACTTGCATGATTCTGCATTAACATCATCTTTCCAGTACAATATACAATCATTTGGGTAATCATCTATCTTGATATAATCAAGAAACAACTTGTTGATGGTTTTCTTAGCTTCATAAAAAGATATAAGGATCTTTGCAAATTTAAATGCATCCCAAAGTATATTTAGCAGCATAGTCACTCCCTTATTACTTAACCTAGACAAACACTTTATGTAATAAAGCTTTAAAAAAAATTCCAACTTTGAGTACTTGGATACTTCATACAAATCTTCACTTCCATCTTTGAGCAATTAAAAATACTCTTTATTATTTGAACCAAACAAATCATGTAAAGTTTCTTCTTCTTGTGATGGGCCTGCATCAACAGCCTCATGCTTTAATCCCCTGAATTCTTCATAAATTAATACTTTAATAGATTTTTAAAAGGTCGTGCATCTTGAACGATCTCTATGTTTCTGGAATTAGGTAAAACATTCATTTCTCCATGCATAACCCAAGTGACGTAATGCTGAGGAAAATCCTTGTCCATCAAATGGTGAAACACCACATTTTTTGGTTTCCACTTTGTAAAATAACATATAGGACATGGGAATTTTATTTTATCTCCTATAGCTCCACTGGTAAATGAAAAATCTATAAACTGATTCAAACCAAGAAAATACTCTGGTGTGTTTCTTGATATTCGAATCCAAGATTTATCCATTGAAGAATTTAATGAATATGCAAAATATCACCTATAAGATTTCATAAAGAAGAAATCCGTAAATGAAAGCCCAAAATATCACTGATTATCATTAACAAGACACGATATAGAAAAGGATGACTGGAAATTTTTTCCGATATTCTTGAAACGATTGTCAGAATATCCAATATGATCTTAGCCAACATCTCTAAGACCATAATTCATGCCTTCAGTCTCAAAACAGTAATAAGTGGGTTCATATTCAAATATCTATAGATTAGGGAATCAATAACTAGGGTGGGTAGAGCAGAATGACTATGAGACTAAGTCCTGCCACATAAAATCGGAAAACTGCAACCTTATGCAACAAGCTAATGAATAGACATATCATATAATTAAAAAAACAACTAAAATTCAACAGGGAACAATGATATAACAACTGCAGATATAGATTATGGCATATACTATAACAATTATCATAACAAACCGATGAGCATCGTAGCAAGCAATGCAATTCGACATGCAATCAAAACTAAAACTATTTGAAAGTAGTGCAATGATATGAAAATCAAACCTAAATTTTTAACGAGAACCAGAGTAAGAGTAATCAAATAATAACTGGAAGAACGGGATGTTTGAACACAGTTAGCTCCCTTAAACACCAATGAGGATGCACCAATCTACAACCAATGACAACACATTTTCTTCTAGTACAAAGCACTTGGATACAAGATTCAGTAACTATGCCATTTTTGCTATTTACCAAATATTCAGCATCAAATACTTCAACAAATAAAAGCAACATGGATTATCTCTAACAAGCATTTTATATTGGTAATAATCAGAGAATAAGATGAATTATGCCAAAGCCTTGATTTTCAATAAATTTCGTAGTCAACTAGTTTGGGTGAGTATAACAAATTTTATAGCAGGGAAAACAGGTGAGAAGAAACCATCCACTTATAGTATAAAACTACAACAAATAGTATCCAACACTTTTCAGGATACAATATTATATCTCACTTTTGAATGCATAAAATACCTACAGTCCTATCTTTTGAATAAAAATATCAGCATAGGAGCTAGTGGGCGATTTACCGTATGTAGTTTGCAATAGTTCCAACTCTCAACTGGTAGTCTAGAAGCAAAATCTTCAATATTTGAAACTCCTCCCTACATGATAAACAAATGTAAATACATATTGCAAATAGAATACCATTACACATGAGATAATCAACAAGTGATAATCTTACAATCTATACCCTACATCACGTTAAAATCTGCGATATCTATGATGATAAGATCTACCCCAGTATCATACCCTAATAAATTAAGACCACTAGATCAATACACTTAATCTACTTCTAAAGAAATACCTACAGTAGTAGATATATACATAGGTTCATCATAAGTTTAACACAACAAATTCAACCTGTGATATTTCTGAATAGGTAAATCCGAGATCAAATAGGTAGACAATTTACCCAGTGAAATCCCACAAAGTGGAGTATAGGAAGGGTAGTGCATATGCAGACCTTACCACTACCACGTGGTGGTACAGAAGCCATTTCCAGAATTGGCTCTCTATTAGGGAAAGCATATTTTAGAATGATCTACTCATTTTTCTCTTTGCACTAAGGTAAAAAGGAAAAAAATGTGATGTTTCAAGCTTTGGAGTAGAGAAATTTGGAGCAGTAAGATGATTATTTCAGTTTTTTTTTCTGCAAAACTGAACTAGGAAAAGAAAAAGAACTTGCAATAACTTAGATTTGCGAAAATTGCTTTTAAGCCAGCCCATGATAAATATGATATTGTACATACACCCTATAAAGATTTTTATAGTTAGGATTATTTCGCCAATTATGGTTGGGCACTTCAACCATGGATGCATAACGGTAAGAGCATTCAATTAGAAAATATGTAAACATTACTGAATTGGTAGATCTGAGATCAAATATTACCAAATTTAGATGATGACAGGCTAAGATAGTACGTACCTGTGATAACTATTTATGAATCCACGTCCTCTACCCTACTAGGAAATTTATAAAATGGCCACGTAAGTCTTTGTAATCAATTGTGAAAACATGTGCGTCTACCTAATATTCATATTATAAGTTGATTTAGACTTGTGGGGATTGTTAGCTTGTGAATATAGATGATGCTATCTTACAATTTATTGACAGGGCTGAATTATATATACACTATTGACATAATGACTATGGTGGGGATCATGTCACGACCCCAAATTCTGAAGCTAGGACTGGCATCTAACGAGCCACAACCCGCTAGGTGAACCATTGCATTCAATCACCAAACTCAAATTAAAGTCTGAATTCTCATTCATCCGACCACATCCTGAGACGACTGATTAGGATTCCTTCATCATACTTATACCTTTTGAAATATTTTGTGGGACAGGTTAAAGTAATAGGATGAAGCAGTTGCATAGCTTCACTGAAAAACATCTTCAAAAGAATGAAAATTCAAATTCCATATCTCAATTTTACAAGAATGATGGACTACATAAAAGATGGCCATCCATTATTATAGAGTAAACCGAATTTGCCGGATAAGGAGAGAAGATAACAATGGATATCAAAATTGTAGTCATCAGTGTCTTCCTAAAAACAAATACTGTGCTCCATGGACTTCTCAATTTTTATTTTTTTTAAGAATTGTTTGTCAAATGTTTAAGAAAATATATTGATTTTGATTTTGAATAAAATCAATTAAACTATTATAATTTTTATAAAATGTTTTTGAAATATACTCTTCAAATTTAAAAACTAAATGTATGTTTAGGGTCATTCATTACTGTTTTGTTAATTAAGATAGTGTAGTGACTGTAAAAAATTTCTTGGTAGGGATTACCAACCCTGGAGAGGCTCTAATCGATGAAAATTAGGATTAGTCATGCTCCAATGAGGTTTCGGACATCGTGTGAAAAACTTATGTTGTGTAGGCTAACAAGAATATTCAGGATTTTCAATAATTCATGAATATTCAACTTAATAATATTGATGTGAGACACACATACAATTTGCGTATCCTAAACTAGTATAAATGCAAACGAATGTAAATGCAATAAGTGTCACACATGCATATCTCACTCATGCATGTGGGACACGTGTTTTCCATGCAAGTATATTAATGCATGAAGGACAAATGTTGGACGTGCACATACAATTCATGTAAAAAAAAAATAAAAAAAAAAGGAGGAGAAGAAGAAGTGGGCCATTTGATGTAATAATTAAAAAATTGGGTCAATATTTGTAATAATTTTAACATATTGGGTGTACAATGTAATTATTCTCTTTATAATTTCTATAAAAACCCTTGACCATTTTGTCTTAAAACATCCTAACCTAATTTGCCTCAAGCTCACCATTATCTTTAAGATACCGTAAATTCCCTCAAGGCTAGAAATCGAGGCATGGGGCAGAGGTGTGTGCGTTAAGGTTTCCGTTTTCATCCAACTGATACGGAAGGACTTACATTTTGCAAAAATTCGTGGCAAAACAAGAAATGATTGATTCTGGATTCATAAGCACAAACATAGATGTCTATGATTCAGAAGAAGAGCCATGGAAGATTTATAGTCGTGGAGTACCTTGCGGTGCTGCTGATGACAGTCTGTATCGCTACTTCATCACAAAGAAAAGTAGCAACCTTGGAAATTGGAAACTACAAAGTGAGGGTAAACCAGTTCACCGTGACTCATCATCGTCAACAGTTGTTATTGGATGCAAGAAGAAGATGTGTTACATGATTAATAATAACGAGGAGCATAGAGAAGATGACGGACACTACTGGATAATGAAGGAGTACGAGCTCTCTAATGTTATTCTCCATCAGTTTGATGATGACCGTAGAGACTATGTTTTGTGTGCAATCAAGAAGAAGTTTATTGAGACTTGTTTATCGGAGATGGGAAATGTTTCTGAGGAATTTGGAGCAATCGAAGTATGAAGTTTGAAGAATCACATGAAGCTGTTAAGGTTGAACTATTACACATAGCTGCGAAGGATGTTTTATATTTTCGAAGATTAGTGATGTTTTCTAGTTTGTGCAATTAAGGCATGGGCAAATATTTAGCTTCTGATTTAGTTAGTATTCGTCTTGTATCCTATCTTTAATTTTCATTATCTTGTATCCTATCTTTAATTTTCATTATCTTGTATCCTATCTTTAATTTTCATTACTACCTGTTGCTTTATTTGTTCTATCTATATAGTCGTTGTGATGCCATTATTTTTTTAACGAACCCGAATTCTCAACTCAACAATCAATACAAGGAGTGAACGAAACTAATAATTTTTGATTAATAGACAAGGGAGAAATTACAATATGAAAGAGCATGAATAGTAGTAGAAGTGATGAGAGAATTAGAGAGAATTGGGATGAGAAACAAAGACTTTGCTTAGGCAATTATCACAATTTGCGTAACCTATTTTGCTCCCACAAGTGCTATTTATCAACACGGATCCCACACATTGCCACTTAAGATGGTCTTGGGCTGTTTTGCCAATATGGGTCTAGGCCCATTCATAACAATACCTCTAGCCCCAATAAGAACCTTGCAGCACTACTTTGGTGTCCAAACAATCTCCTTAGCAATGTCCGTCTTGTAGCCTGCTACAACTACCACATTGGCTCTAATAGCCTCGTAAAGCGTTGAAGCTATTTGCATAATCTTGTCACTCTCTGGTTGGACACACTGTAATATTCCCACATGAGACGGCAAAACATTTGACGCTATATGGTTGTGTTCCCATATTGCCTGGTCATATACACCATCACGAATGTGCTCATGTAAACTACTAGGGACGTGACTTAATATTGATAAATTGGGAATCATTTTACGCACAAAACTTGTGCATAGAAACCCAAAGGCACAACAGAAAAGTAAGTCGAACCCTTGCACACAATTAATCAAAATTTTGCAAGGTACAACCAGATCAAAATGTTTATCGGCTAACTGCTTTGTTTGTTGATTACGTCTTTCAAGATCAGTTTTGTGGGTACCAGAAAAACTTTTGACGTACCTCCTTGCAGCAACCCAACCAAGTAACTGAAACTAAGTGCCATAAAATAAGAAAATTCTCCACACGTTATACGAGGAATCAACTAGCACGTGCTCACTGAAGGCGACATGTTGAGCACGATAGCATTCCAGTAATGGTAGTGGCTTCATGTTCACTGTGTAACCTATGGGAGCCTTGGACATAGAACTTATACCTGGATCCCATACACAAAGGTTCCTTGCAGTCTTATGAACAACGACAATGAAGGAATTCATCCCAGGATTAAATGGAAATTGATACAAAATATTGTTACCACTGAATTCCTCAATAGATTTTCCACGCTCCACATCAGATATAACTTTATCCACAGGAATTTAGCTTGTTCGAATGTCATCTCCATTCCCCATAAGAACTTTATCTAGAGATAGATACTCAGTACCTTCCAAGGTCTCAATTTCAATTTGTTGTAGATTATAGCCTCGATTTAGAGAAATTGTGTTAATGTACCTCTCTGATAGTACTCTTAGGGGACATTCATCAAACAATTGGACTACGAGACTATCCGGACTTGTACCTTCTTCCCGAGGCATTGCAACTGAAGTTTGTGATCACGTTTCAGCAAATACTGTGGGGCAGCCATTGGTGAAACTTTCGTCAAACACCTTGTGCACATCTATTTTGCTTTGAGGTTCAGATTTCTCATCATAGCATTGCTGCAAAGGTGTCGTGGTTGTATTGCTTTTATATGGATGAAC
>JAPEIP010000007.1:4548517-4559761 GCA_026120095.1 Capsicum chinense
CGTTTCAGCAAATACTGTGGGGCAGCCATTGGTGAAACTTTCGTCAAACACCTTGTGCACATCTATTTTGCTTTGAGGTTCAGATTTCTCATCATAGCATTGCTGCAAAGGTGTCGTGGTTGTATTGCTTTTATATGGATGAACGTATTTAGGGTAAGGCGAAAGTACCCGTGACTTACCGAAGCCTTATGAGATAGACTCAAAATGACTTTGGTTCTCAGTCACGGAAGATACATGCTTGAGATTTGCGACCCTCCCTCCCGCAAACTCCAATCCTTTCTGTTTAAATCGAATTCTCACCTTATCAGCAAAATGTAGCCAATCAATTAATTGATTATTCCTTAATAACCACTGGTACCACTCCAATGCTTTACCATCGAGATAAAATGAAGCCACGGTGAGCTTTTGATCTTCCTTAATTTTATAGAAATAGAAATAGTGCTCTGCTTGGACTATCTAGGCTCCGAATTTTCGCCACGAAACTTCCTTAATTTGGCGTCCATAACTTTTTTGGGGGGATCAAAAGAGGTCGTGGCATTTTTACCCAAAACGTCCAGAAACATCAACCTAAATTCAGTGAGATCTTTAGAGATAGAATCCTTTATTTGTTTGATTGAATCACAAACTGAATCATCAACAAAAGCCTTGAGTACTTTTTGGTCCTCCATTTGAGAAACTTCTGGACGGAAGCACCAATGTAACAACCCGAATTCTCAACTCAACAATCAATACACGGAGTGAGCGAAACTAATAAACTTTGATTAATAGACAAGGGAGAAATTACAATATGAAAGAGCATGAATAGTAGTAGAAGGGGATGACAGGATTAGAGAGAATTGGGATCAGAAACATCGACTTTGCCTAAGCAATTATCACAATTTGCATAACCTATTTTGCTCCCACAATTGCTATTTATGAACCCGGATCCTACACATTGCCACTTAATATGGTCTTGGACTGTTTTGCCAATACGGGTCTAGGCCCATTCATAACAATTTTCCTTTCAAGCATGCAGTTATTGTGTTGCACAGTAAAGTTATAAATGCCGTTATTGTGTTGGCAAGTGTCATATCTCTTATTTTTGTTTTTCGCCTTCCCCAAGTATTGTTATACTATTTACATGTCTGATTAAGAGTTACCTTTAGCTTGTATCAGACTGAAAAAGAACTTCAGAATGTAGCTGATTGATAGAGCCTTATTTGGAATTAGAAATGAAATATTATTCATTACTGAAGAATTCTTTATTGAAAACTTTTGGAGGTCGGCATTGAAATTACGCTGCACTTATTGTTCATTTCTTCGCTTTAGTTGGAGTCATTTTCTATGATGAGACCAAATTTGTGCTGCAGAAAATGAGTATTGGTTTTATATTCCAATCGGTTACTTGAGAAGGAGCATTCTGGATTCCGAGCTTTGGCAAGAGAAGAAATGCCACGACACTTCCAAACAGAAACTCATGTTGATAAAGGTACTATCCTCGTGAGATTTTAGCGCGGCGCTCTTTAGTCCAGTTGAATAGGGTAAGTATCAGAGGTGTCTTGGAGAACAAAAGGGAAAGTGGTGGAAATGTCAACAATGTCTAAAAAGTTTAGCAACAGTTGCAACTATAATATACAGTTTATTTTGATGAATAACATCCTATGTTTGATCTAACGTAACAACAACAATAACAACATATCGAGTGTAATAGCACAACTGTGGTTTGGAAAGGATAAACCTTATCCTTATATTGGAAAGTCAAAAGGTTGTTTCCGATAGACCCTTTCAATATTTGATATTAAAGTGGTGAATTAGAACAAAGATGCCCAACATGAAAGAGAACACATTACAGGAATCTAGTCTATTCTTTGAATAGCAAATATAGATTGCACTGCAAACTTGAACTAAAATGTTTGCAACCTTAAACTTAAATGGTGCTATCAATTCGGGCATACCAGTTATACTCTAGAACTCGACTCTATGGACTTAGTTAACATGCTCAACTACAGTTGGGCAACCAATACGAAGCTCAAACCGATGATAGACTCTATCAACAACATCAAAAACAAAGTCCAGATGAAAGTTCGACACTGTCATAGAGAAGGAAATCAAGTTGCAGACTTCTTAGAAAAAATGGCCTACAACTCAAACCAAACTCTCATCACTCACTCTTACAACATTCTTCCGAGACAAGCTAGAGGAGCTTTCTTTCTAGATAAATGGCAACTGCCAAGCATTAGATGTAAATATGATGGAGCTAATTTCTTTTTAAGTTAATTAGTTTCATGTTTGTTTCATCTCCTAGAAGGTACTAGTTGATTTAGTAAGCCTTCTAGTCTTTTGTAGGTGTTGGTTTCACCTAGGCTTAGTGTTGTATTGAGCCTCTGCTCCTTTTTTGCTAATACAACACAACCCTAAAAAAAAAAAATGTTTGCGACTGGCAATTGTTCACATTGTTTCTGCATAGGCTGCATTGACAAATATGTTACTAAAAACATAGTACTAGAAAATGTTTGTGATGTCAAGTGTCCATATATTGGTTGTAAGGCTCTAATTAAACCAAAGTTATGAAGAGAAATTGTTCCTAAGGACTGTCTAAATTTCTTTTTTTGGGTTCGCATAAATTGTACTATCCTTATAAGTACTGTTCAGTAATTGTCATAGATTGTTTTGTGCTCAGTGCAATCTACCGTGGCATGACGGATTGAAATGCAAGGACTTTCAGCATTTGGGTAGATCAGACAAGAGAGGGAAGTGAGATGTGATGCTGACAGGAACCGCTAAGAACAAGAAATCGCGGAGATGTTCAAGTGCGAGCGCGTTATGTTGAAAAATGAAATAATGACTATAGTTGGAGAGTGATATCAATAATATTAATAGTAATTTAATGTGATATTATCATTGTTATCTTTATGTGCATCGATGAAAATAACAAAGAATTATAGAGTTTTGCAAATACTTTTCAGGGAAGTAGGCTATAGAAGCTTTGGTTAAATTGAACTAATGGTATAAAAAAACTTACTGACTTAACTCCATTACTAGTGTTTATTGAATATCTGTTATTTTAGGATCAATGAAGTTTTGATGATTGTAAAATGAATGAAAGATGTTGATCAAGCTGGTCCACTAATGTGCAACATCGAGGATGCAAGTCCACTGATACACGAAGACAAAAGTGCTTGAATTCAGGAAAGGGAAAACTTGTGCATCTAATAAACTCAAAATAAATATCATGTGTGGAGATGTAGTAGTTGAGTTTTAACACAACACATGAAGACATGAGTGTTTGAGTTCAAAAAAGAATTTCACTTAACTCTTAAAATCCAAGAGGTTCAATGAAGTAAGAAGTCTCATATAATGAAGGTCTCTATGGAGAGTTGTGTTTAAATAGAGGCAGTGACTAGTATAGTAACTCACACACTTATAAAGCAAATGACAATTGACAAATTGACTTGGCAGTTCACAGCTTGAGGGAACACGTAGTTGAACCTGGTTCTATTGCATAGGTAGTCAGGAGTCTTAGTTTCTTTAATAGATTTGGTTCTTGAGTTTTAATATTGATATAATTCTAGTTTCAGTAAAATATAAACTGAATTAGGATTAATTTTAAGGTTTGCGGGGGTTTAAAAGACCCGCAAAATGTAATTGCGGGGTTCCCAAAATCCCCACAATTCAAGCCGTCACATACAAGTTGCGGTAATTTTTTTTTCGACCCCCATAATTAATTTGTGGGGGCTATTTTGCCGGGGTTGACCCCCGTTACTCTAATTTTAATTCTTTTTATAATAATTTTTTATCTAGAAACTGCGGGGGTTTAAAAACTACGCAATTTTTTTTTAAATTAATAGGGCCCATCTATTTGCAATAACTAATTATAGATTCTAATTTTAACTCAAATTTAATTGTTCCTTTAAGCATAACCTACAATCCAATATTTGTTCAGTTCATATATCATTAATACAATATGAGTAATTAAACACTGTAATTGACAAACATATCAAAAATACATTGACCATTAAACTTTAAAATTAAATTTTCAACATTAACATCTTCAAACTCTAAATTTTCAACATTAACTATTATCTTCAAACTCCAACACCAAATTTATGCACAAAACCTTCAATATTCTAAGATTCACTCCAACCACACAATTACATCGTCATAATTGAATATCCAAGACAAATGCAACGAAATCAAAGAATATCGTTATGATCATTATCATCGCGTGATCTCCTTGCATCCATTGGCGAAATGGGTCCACTAGCCGCATCACTTGGCTACATAAAAATAAAGAGTATAAAAATCAAATACGGTATAATGGTGTCGCCAAGTAACACAATCACAAATGAGTTTAATAATGGGTGAAACGGGCAATCAAATAGTTGATCAGGAGTGCTTTAAGGGATAATATAATGGACTTAACTATGTAAAATCACTATGTTCACTCTTTTGTGTGTTTCGAAACAATAATAGCATCGAAGAGAAATAGGAAAAGCAGAGGTTAAAACAGGGGTGAATTCTTGTCATATGGAAACCTACTCATCTTTGTTAAAAGCTAGTTACACCAAGAATTTCTTCAAACATCCCACATACCATATAGTATATTATGCCATTTCATTTTCTTCACATTACCTCCTCTCAGATTTAAAAAATGCAGTCCAATATCAATTGCTTCTCGTTCTATCCTCCAAATACAAGCATAAGGAAATTTCATATATTCTGTGTCTGTCTTCCTATTGCCCAACCCACCTATGTGCCACTGGAGTCATAGATAACTAAAAGGAATTTTGGGAGACTTGAATAGGCGAAAGCTTGCATGCATTCTCCACCCTATATAATCTATAAGTATCTTATGCCATGAATATAGAACTACTAAACACCTCAGTTCCACACATAGGAAAGAACATTTATTTTTTGTTTAAAGAAAGTTCTTTTCGGTGACTGGGGTTTAGAGGGAAACCTGCAAATACTTTTCATATTTTTATTTTTATTGATAATAGTGGTGTCACCTTACCCGCACTTCAACTTTCAACTGGTATGTATGCAAATATACATATACACAATAGTGTTGCTCGGACTCTTCAAAAAAGTAAACGGGTGCATGTCGGATACTACTGGAGCATTTTTGGATAGTTCGAGCAGCATAAGTCTCTCACACACACATACATATGGATTTCTGTATGGTCAGATCGTAGTTGGCAATATGTTGTCTTAGGCAACAAGCTACAATGAGTGGAACTGCTAGACCCTTTTGGATGACCCCTCTCGGATTCAAGATCAACAATAAGAACACAATGTAATATGGTGCTAACACCTAATTTCCAGCCAACCAACACACTAAATTAGCAACACAAGACAATAACAACAATATTACAACAACAAGAAACTCACGGGTTACATTAACAACAACAAGGAACCGATGGATACTACAAGATACAAGATAGATAGTTAGCCAACAAGCACTCTACTATAGCAAATGGTACAGAACACAACAACCCGGAAAACAACACAAGAAAAACTACCAATCTGATCTTGAAAAGTTGCAAGAAACCAGTTCAAAAACAACATAAAAATAGAGAAAATTTTAACAACCTTTTTAATTGAAAAAAAAAAGTAAAGAGAACTTTACTTACCACTGTGGGAGAAGCCATTGAAGGAGAATTGACGAGCCCCACAAATTGTTCCGGTATCATTCCTTTTTTCATTATCATATCTGCCTTCAAAGAACTCTGTAACGTCCCGAACCGGGGCCCTGGCCGTGATAAATATTCCGAACCATGAAGGCCCGAAACACCCCTATCTATTTGGTAATCATGCGCATATCATATGATAATAAGATATGCGAAAGATACACAATATTACGGAAAACATGGTCATAAATCAAATTAAATCACAAAGGGGAAATAATGTCCCACAACATCTATCGACATCAGAATAACCGTCTGTGAAATCTCTAATACATGACTTAAACAAATTACTGTCTGAAAACTGGGACAAGGCCCCCCAGTAGATCCAAAACTACTAAATGATAAATAAACTGACAGACATCAGGCCTTTCGAAATACAGAAGGCTCACCACTTGATTCTGCAAATCTGTCGGAACAGATCTACTGGTTATCTGGACCCCTAAACTGTGCCTCCAAACCTAGGAGGGAAGGGGGTCAATAAAAAAGTACTGGTACGCATAGAAATCAAAAACAAAATATAATATTTTTTCCAAATATAGGTGAGAGCCATTATAAAGCAATTTCATATAAAATCATTTGAATACAAATGGGCATAATGTAATAGTTTTCAACAACAATGTAATGTAGCTGAGCTAGGTGTAATACCTTACATATAACATTTACACCAACTGTCATATCTCGGTTGCCGCCGAGATTAGAGTATAAGTAAGGGGAAGACACACAAGATCACACAGCAGGGTGTCTCGACCCAATAAAGTATAGTAGTGCCTAAGCTCACTTAGCCTGGGCTACTAACCACAGTCCCAATTTGGGAATGACATAAAGTCAAGTACACAAGATCACTTAGCCTAGTACCAAATTCCCATGTCGGCAAACATGGTTTCTAGCGATGAGTCCTTACACTCAAACTCCTTCTTCGAGCATCCACCTATCTCATGTAAAATCAATGCATCAAACTCTATTTAATTCAATCATATATCTTATTCTATAGGGTATCGTCATACCCGACTTGCAAGCCATCAATATCACATCATTATTTCATGCAACCATTATATTCATCATATTTTAACATAACAATCCTCTCATTTCAAGTCAAAAATCATAACCATTTTCAAAAAATTTCATGTCATGCTTGTCAAGATGATTTCAAATAATTCACATCATATGAGGATTTAATACAAAATCCTATCAAGAGAGGGATTTTCATTTAATTCATGCTCTCAAGTTAACATATTTTCAGAATACATGCATATACGTATATCATATATCAAATCACTTCAGGAATGGGCCTAAAGACTAAATAAATATCATAAAATATTTAAAACATAATCATATTCGTAATTTCAAAACCCCCATTTTTAAAACATGAATTTTTAAGCCCATGAGATTTTTGAGATAACCCTACGTGCCTCTATATGTCAAGATGATAGGTGCTTCTTGAAGCCTACGTTCTGGGGATTCTAAATATGCAATTAGTTTCAAAAACCCAGGGTTGAATCTTGAGTTGATTGGGTTTTTATTTTGAAACTCTAAGGAGAGTTCTTGATCAATTTTGATGAATGAAGGTGTATTTTGGGGTATTTGGGAAATGAATTTCATGTTTATGGCTAAATAAGGGTGGAAAAAGGACCATTTTGCCCCAAAAACGGAGTCTTTAAGTCATTTGAGTAATAATATATGTGCTGCACACCTTATCACATTATATAGGTTGTGAGGAGCACTCTTTATCGCCCACATTAGGTTGTGCGTTGCACACTTTATGGCATAAGTTAGGGTGTGCATCGTACACCTTATGTTGCGCGACACACCGCACTTTACGAAGCCATAACTTCTTCCTCGGGTGTCGGATTTTTACGAAATTGGTATCGTTGGAAAGATAATTAGAATACCTTTCATTTGATATATGTTAGACTCTCAAATTCAATATATACATAACGTAATGGTCGATTGAAGTTGACCTAAGTTTCAACGCTCACTAAAATTTGAACGACAGGAAAACTTTCAACTTGTCCTTGAGCTTGGGGACCTCTATGATCTCAATTTATGCTCAAATAGGTTTCCACACTACATAATTTGTTAACACACTAAACTTGCATTGGATTTATGGCTTTTGGAACCTTTACGTGAAGGAAATGAGGATTTTCATTCTCGTCTGAAATGCAGGGTGTTACATTATCTCCCCCTTGGGATCATTCGTCCTCGAATGATGGGTAGGAACTAGTTGAAGCTTAAAGGTATGGAATAACGCAAAAATGATATGCCTTCTAAGAAAGGACATAACTATTACCCGTAGATACCACATTCATTCGATCCAACATATTTATTCTCGTATTTGTATTTATAAATCTTTCTACTAATATCTATAGTAACTTAAATCCTCTCCACCGTGGCCTAACTCCAACTCGCAAAATACTACATGCCACTCCACGATACAAGTTTAAACCACCTTCTATATCTCTTAAAAGATCAAATCCTAAGCCTATCATGCCTTACCACTTCAATGGCTAACTCTGAACTATTACTACGAAGTCGCTAGCACATATAGCATTCCTTAACAAATATTCCAACATGTCAGTAAAGCCTATCTCTATAACCACATATGAACTTTAAAGTAAACACTCATAAAGACACACTTCAAATATTCTACTAACCATCTATCGATATAGCTCTTTCACTCTACCCCAAGAACATAACGCACACACACCTTTCAGCTAACCATCACATGCATCAAAGACTTGGCTCCAACCTTACTTCGCACTTATGGCCTTATCTAAAATAAGCATACCATGATCTTCCACCAACTAGAAACATTTAATCATCACCACTACCATTAAATAAAAAGGAGTCACTAAAGATTAGAACATAAGATCTTGAAGCATGGAAGGATGTTATATAAAACTTGACACTTAACTGAGGCCTGGGGAATAGCAAATCAACATCCGGGATTTATCAATGAAAAAAAATCTGAATTGGGGCATACATGGCTATGAACTATATTCCACCTATCGTAAAGAGTATAGCATGAATTATGGGAACTGAGCACACTATAAAGCATGAATACATGTGTCATGAGCTGCATGACCTCAATTTAGAGTTCATAACATATGGAATGTGATTCCGACGGCTGAAGGAACTGAAGTTCCTCATTTAGGAATTTGGAAGAGCACGTGATTTTCTATCATATACATGAGCATGAACTATGATCATGGAACTGAAACATGAGGTATGAGTAGGTATTAGGATAACTGAAAAATACTGAGACCGGAATGGGTTGAGCCTCACTCTTCCCTTCTTATGTGCTATGTCATACTGACATCACTACTAGAATCTGAAAACCTGACTTGGTTATTCGCTCTATCATCTCCCCCTTAGCTTCAAGACATGATATTAAGTTTGGGAGATCCCTTACTAGACTCTAAACTGAAGTACACTCACTGCACTCTGGGGTCTGGAAAACTACTATACACGCAAATCATGGCACTTAACCCAAATGACTACACCTGAAAGTGGAAAACCCACTGTTAATACTACCTTCTGAGATACACTTTATCATTCTATAGACCTAGTAGTCATCATATAATTCTTGTATACTTACTAACTTCGGGTCTTCATGGGTAGCCCCATAGTCAGAGTGCACACCCTCTAGTGCTTTAACTCTTATTTCTATTAGTTCAACCTTCAAAAACTCAAATATAGCTAGCACTCAATGGATATCACCAAGCCTTCAATGAATCATACTACTTCCGACATAGCCTACCAATATCGCGACTCCAAACTTACATCTCTCTACTATGTGAATCAAGATCATATAAAAAGGCTCAACACTATCAATCAAAACTCCTTAACTTGGTTATTTAGAACACCATATACCATCTAACTAGTCTTTCTCCACTTAGCAACTCAACGGTACCACTCGTCACACAAAACGTGTAATAGTCTTAGAAAATACCGCAACCTCAGATCAACTTGGACATACTACTACATTATATATGCAACATCATACTTCACTAGGAATCAAATAAACTTAAGATCTTGTATATACCCTTCAAGCCTATTAGATTAGTTCCATAAAACTAGTATCGTTAACGAAGAAATCATCACATCCACCTTCATGGACATCAATTGTTCAAAACTTAATGTCTAGTGCTAAACATGATTTTACAACCCAACCTTACGCATGATTCTCACTTGGGTACCATGAAATAGACATCAGCAAACACTATTACACTAGAACTTCGAAACAAGATATAATTGATCTTGACCTTACAGTCTTCCTTATCATAACTCTTTAGCACGTACTATTTTAACACATCCAGACTACTAATTTTTTCCCACAAAACATACATCATTAATCTCATACAACTATTTTTACCACCACATTCTACATTAAATTCAAGCATATAGTCCTGTTCCAATCTTCTATCACTACTGAAAAATGCAACATAATATTCTAGTCCATAAAATTTGGGACATACTATACAAACACCTCAAAAATCACTACGTACCTTCTCACAAGTAGTACTAGTTTACAGTTACCAATGAAAAGAATGTCAAGGGGTAAAGTTACATAATAGACATGATCAACCTTAATCTTATATTATAACCCCATACAATCTTTTCTACTTATACGGATTTCTCACCTCATACTTACTTACCCAAACATACATTTAGACTACCTTCAAATTGGACAAACAACCATGAGTCTATACTCACAACTTACTGGCTAATATAGCCATTTTAACACTTCAAGCAACCGACAAATTACCCTAACTAACAACTCCTTCTCTACCTTCTACTAAACTAACACACAAGGACGAATTACCTCTTTACCAACTCAATGTCATGAAAATAGATTCAGCTATATATATATTAAACCAACACAAGAATAACAAGTTGGACAACAAGCTGCTAGTGAATCGAAATAGACCTCACACGGCTTCACTAGACTTTGATTTTGTATTTTGAACAAGAAAATTAGATGAATGACATGTCAACTATGCTAGTGAATTGAAAGAGCCCAACACGGATTCACTAGACTTTATTTTTTTCAACAACACCTTGATGACAAGATTACATGAGATAGAAATTTAGTATGCAATATCCAATGAACTAAGAATACACATCTTACTCTATATAACTAAAATCGGAGTCAAACACTTCCTCCACGGACTACCATACTATCCACACATGCTACTAGTTACCACATTAGTCTATCATCATAAGGGGTTAAAGCATTCTCGAACATCAGTTATTTAACTAAAATATTCATTTACACAAAAGTCACCCTCGCTCTGACTTCTAACTTTGTGACTTCACATCACCAACTTCTTGGTCTAATTTCACTACCAATAGGTCATGAAAACAACACTTTAGCGCATACTACTACTCGGGTCGAAATACAGTTCCAATATTCTACTACACGTCATCCCCCCTTAAGAAAGACATTTGTAATATAAATTTGAAGGGGACTAAATGCAATTAATACCTCAAGCTGAAAAGTACGATTCCATCAGGATTAATGTTTACATCGGAATAAATACACATTGAAGAACTAACGGACTCTTCTCAAGTCCTTGCA
>JAPEIP010000007.1:4559861-4613279 GCA_026120095.1 Capsicum chinense
TATTCATTTACACAAAAGTCACCCTCGCTCTGACTTCTAACTTTGTGACTTCACATCACCAACTTCTTGGTCTAATTTCACTACCAATAGGTCATGAAAACAACACTTTAGCGCATACTACTACTCGGGTCGAAATACAGTTCCAATATTCTACTACACGTCATCCCCCCTTAAGAAAGACATTTGTAATATAAATTTGAAGGGGACTAAATGCAATTAATACCTCAAGCTGAAAAGTACGATTCCATCAGGATTAATGTTTACATCGGAATAAATACACATTGAAGAACTAACGGACTCTTCTCAAGTCCTTGCATAAATTTTAACTTTTATATGGTTCAATCAGAAAAGACCATACCATTTAGATTCTAAACTTCTGCACTTGAATCACCTCTATAATGAGACATATCTGAGGACATTAGTGTAAGGAAAGAATTTTGGATGATTTTTTTATTAGTTTCGTATGGGTGACACCATAGCACGAATTAGAGTATGAAAGAGGAACATTCTGACTCTATTGCACGAACTAGAACATGAACAAAGAGAGACATTCCTAAATGCCTAGAAGCCTCCTGCTTATAAGTGCGGCGCGCTACACACCCATAAATACGACTCTACCAGATGTGATTTTGTAGACACCCTAGGACCATGAACCATGCTTTGATACCAAGTTTTTCAAGACCCAAACTGGGGCCCTGGCCATGACGAGCATTCCAAATCATGAAGGCCCGATACACCCCTATCTATCAGGTAATCATGAACATAATTCATATGATAATAATATATACAAAAGATACACAATATTACGGAAAACATGGTCATAAATCAAATGAAATCAACAAAGGGGAAATAATATCCTACAACATCTATCGACATCTGAACAACCGTCTGCAAAATATCTAATACATGACTGAAACAAATTACTGTCTGAAAACAGGGACAAGGCCCCCCAGTAGACCCAAAACTACTAAATTATAAATGAACTGACAGACATCAGGCCTTTCAGAATATAAAAGGCTCACTACTTGATTCTGCAAATCTGTCGGAAGAGATCTATTGGTTATTAAGATCCCTAAACTGTGCCTCCAAACCTGGGAGAAAAGGGGGTCAATACAAAAGGACTTGTACGCAGAGAAATCAAAAATAAAATATAATATTTTGTTCCAAATATAGGTGAGAGCCATTATAAAGCAGTTTCATATCAATTCATTTGAAAACACATGGGCATAATGTAATAGTTTTCAACAACAATGTAATGCAGTTGAGCTAGGTGGAATACCCTACATGTAATATTTACACCAACTGTTAAATCTCGGTTGCCGCCGAGATTAGAGTATAAGTGAGGGGAAGACACACAAGATCACACAGCAGGGTCTCCCGACCCTATAAAGTATAGTAGTGCCCAAGATCAATTAGCCTGGGCTCCTAACCATAGTCCCAATTTGGGAATGACATAAAGTCAAGTACACAAGATCACTTAGCCTGGTACCAAATGCCCCTGTCGACAAACATGGTTTCCAGCGATGAGCCCTTACACTCAAACGCCTTCTTCGGGCATCCACCTATCTCATGTAAAATCAATGAATCATAATTTATTTAATTCAATGACATATCTTATTTTGTAGGGTATCGTCATACCCGACTTGCAAGCCATCAATATCACATCATTCTTTCATACAACCATTATACTCATCATATTTCAACATAACAACCCTCTCATTTAAAGTCAAAAATCATAACCATTTTCAAAATATTTCATGCCATGCTTGTCAAGATGATTTCCAACAATTCACATCATATGAGGATTTAATAAAAAATCATATCAAGAGAGGGATTTTCATATAATTCATACTCTCAAGTTAACATCTTTTCGAAATACATACATATACATATATCATATATCAAATCACTTCGGGAATGGGCCTAAAGACCAAATCAATATCATAAATGTTTAAAACATAATCATATTCATAATTTCAAAACCTCCATTTTTATAGAATAAATTTTTAAGTGTCACGACCAGAACCAGAGCCCTAGCCGTGATGAGTAATCGCGAACCATCAAGAACCGAAACACCCCTTAGCTATCTTGTAATCATGGACATGACTTATTTAAAAAAATGCGGAAGATACACAATATAATAGAAATATGGTCAAGTATCATGCGAAAGTAATAATGGGGAATAATTTCCCACAATCTCAAGACAATATCTCTATAATGTCTGCGAAATTTCTACTACATGACTGAAACAAATATCTATCTAAAAACTGGGACAAGGCCACAGTAGACCTAAAAGTAATAACTAATAAATGAAACTTCCAGATATCAGGCCTTCTAAAATATAGAAGGCTCACTAAGTGACTCTGCGAATTTGTCTGAGGAAATCTACTGATTTTCTGGACCCCTAGACTGTGCATCCAAACTTGGGAGGGAAGAAGGTCAATACAAAATTACTGGTACGCAGAGATATCAAAACAAAACATAATAGTATTATAAAATATAGTTGAGAATCATTTTAAAGAAATTTCATATCAAATCACTTGAAAACACATAGGCGTAAAGAAATTATTTTCAATAACAATGCAATACAGCTGAGCTAGGTGGAATACCCTATATATCACATTTACACCAACTGTCAAACCTCGGTTTCCACCGAGATTAGAGTATAAGTAAAGGGAAGACACACAAGATCACACAGCAGGGTGTGACAACCCAAAGATAGTGCATAAGATTGCAAAGCAAGGCTCCTAACCATAGTCCCCCAGTAGACCCAAAACTACTAAATGATAAATGAAACTGCTAGACAATTAGGCCTTTCGAAATATAGAAGGCTCACCAAGTGATTCTGTAAATGAGAATCTACTAATTTTCTGGTCCCCTAGACTGCGCCTTAGAACCTAGGAGGGAAGGGGGCCAATACAAAAGTACTGGTATGTAGAGCAATAAGAAAACATAATATTTTAATAAAATATAGGTATGAGCCATTATAAAGCAGTTTCATAACAAATCATTTGAAAACACATGGGCAATATGTAATAATTTTTCAACAACAATGTAATGCAGCTGAGCTAGGTGGAATACCCTATAATATCATATTTACACCAACTGTCAAACCTCGGTTGCCACCAAGATTAGAGTATAAGTGAGGGGAAGACACACCAGATCACACACCAGGGTGTCTCGATCGAATAAAGTATGGTAGTGCACAAGATTACAAAGCAGGGCTCTTAACCATAGTCCCAAATTGGGATAATATATATATCGGGTACACAAGATCGCAAAGCATGGTACCAAATTCCTATGTCGACAAACATGGTTTCCAGCGATGAGCCCTTACACTTAAATGCCTTCTTCGGGATCGACCTAACTCATGAAAAATCAATGCATTCAACTTCATTTAATTCCATCACATATCATATTCTGTGGGGTATCATCATACCCAACTTGCAAGTCATCAATACCATATCATCCTTTCATTCAGTCATTATATTCAAGATTTCAATATAAACAACCCTCTCCTTGCAAGTCAAATCATGTCCAATCGTAACAATTTTTCAAAACACTCCATGTCATGCTTGTTAAGAGGATTTCAAACAATTCGCATCATATGAAAATACAAAAAATTTCATATTAAGAGAGGGATTTAATATAATTCATGCTCTCAAGTTAACATCTTTTTGAATCACAAGCATATACATATATAATATATCAAATCACTTAGAAAGTAGCCCGAAAGACCAAATCAATAACATAGAGATGCTTAAAACATGATTATATTCATAATTTCAAAACCACCATTTTTAAAACATGAATTTTTAAGCCCATGAGATTTTTAGAATAACCCCACGTACCTCTATATGCGAAAATAATAGGTGCTTCTTGAAGCCTACGCTGTGGGGATTCCAAATATGCGGTCAATTCCAAAAATCCACAGTTAAATCTCGAACTACTTGGGTTTTTAGGTTGAAACCCTTTAGAGTGTTCTTGAGGATTTTTGGTGAAAATATCAATATTATGCTCAATGGGGAGTGTAATCCCGTGTTTAATTTGATAGGGTTTTGGATAAATATCACAATGACCTTAATGAGATGTAATAGTGCATGGAATTTGGTTGGGTGCGTTAGGTAGGGCAGCGCCCTGCTTAGACCCTAGGAGAACCCAGGGCGGTGCCTTCTTAGCGCCTTTAGCTACTGTTTTGCCAACCCAAACATGACCTTAGGCTCATCTAAAAATTCTAAAACTCTTCCGATACGTACTACAACCTTGCCCCATCGCAACTCCACAAGAAAATCTAAAAATAGATGTCGGGAAGGTTGAAAATAAGATCCCCGAAGATTAATAGCTAAAAAATGAGTTTAAGTCTTTCAACACTTTAGATTTTTTTTTCAAGATTTCTCATCCCATGCCCATGCTAATAAGGAACGATGTATTGCACTAATATATGGGGCGTTACACAAATACACCATAGCGCAAATGTGTCAGTACATTTGAATGTACTGAGTATGAAAATAGAGTAGGGCTGAATGCAAGGGCTTATGCATGAACATAACTTAATTAAATGATATGCAAGAGCTGGATTAGCATACATAGAGAATCTGAAGCTACTGAACATACTGTCACTGAGCATACTAAGACTAAATTTGATAACTGAAACTGATTATACTGTACTTATTAATACTGAGAAATTGGATGACAGAGTCTACTGATAATTGTTTCTTGAGTTGAACAACTCTAAAATACTGAATAACTGAGTAAGCTGATGTCGACATCTAAATTCTAAGCTTGCTGATATCGACTGACTGAAATCTGAGATCAAACCTATCTAGCGGATGATCTCTAAGTCTTCTTATAATGATAACTAGTGATTAAATCTAAATTTGAGATCAATCCTATCTAACAGTGTTCTTTGAATCTTCTGGTAATGATTAAGATTGACTGAGCTTGAATCAGGCCTATAAATGAGTGATCTCTGGATCTGATAATAAGAATACTCAACCGAATCTAACACTGAGATCAAGCCTATCTAACGGGTGACCTCTGCAAGTACTGATACTGAATAACTTATGTGAGGCCAAGCCTATACAATGGGTGGTCCATGAATCAATGGAACTTTTTGAGTTCCTTACTGAGATATGTGACTGTATCTGATAGTCCTTATTTCTGAGTTCTACTCTAAATACTGATATTGAAACTATAACTGTGGGAGTTCTCACTTAACCGACGTGCCCTGAATCTAAACTAGTGGGGTCTAACCTGTAACCCCAGCTGGAAGGGTGTCAATATCGTGCCACGGTTAAAGATCTCTAGTCAATTATCTCTAATGGGTGACCCTCAAGAGGAAGTCAAGACTAAGGCTATGGGTGACTCTAGCAGGTAGCCCAGCCTTTATCTAATGGGTGACTCCTTATCCTGTGATGGATTTGTAGTTCTGGAGTACAGGGATTGCTGCTAATGACTCTGCCTCTCTAATGGGGAAGCTGCAATCCTGCACTCGCTCGGTGCTAGTTCCTACTCCTAACTGAAATAGACTGAACTGATTCTTAACTGAACTTGTACTTAGACTTAGCTGAATCTTGTTACTGATTGTCTTACTTGAGCTTGATTAGACTAAATACTGAGATTACTAATATTTTCTTTAAGCACTTGGGAATCATCCAACATGTAAATTGCATATAGAGGCATGCTATTGTCTCATGAAGTATTCAACTAGGGCATATGAATAGGGAGTACATGCAACATATCATACTTCACTCATATTGGCAATACAATAAACACTTGGCATGATTTGCTTGTCACAACATTGGGGATCTCATACTTAGATACTACAATGGTGCTACATTTTTCATACAAACATTTTATCACACATATGGGAGGCACAATTTGATCATACCATAATTCGTTACCTCTAATTATCATGATTACATGATTCAACAGACTTCTTGAAGAGACTTTATCATGAACAACACATAAGCAATCACACACTAAAGTCAATACTTTCATCCTTATGATCAACACATGAATTAAAACTCAATATCAACATGAACTTCAACATTCAAACCACATAACTCATGGGAATTCACAAAATGTAAATCTTGGAACTTTAAAAAAGACTTTTGAACTTCTTGGGCGGAAGGGGCCCAAGAATGAACATCTGCATAACTTAGTTTATGATTCTTGAACTTCTAATGGAGGGATCTTGATGCTTCAGATCTTGAAATATGAACCCTAATAGTTGTTCTTGAAGAAAATTGAGAGAAAACTAATATTTTTGGGTGTTATGGTGCTGAATCTCGTCTTAAAGAATATATATAGGGTTGGAAGATTACCATTTTACCCCTCAAGACACGAAAGTCAAATGCTAAAAACTGGGTGCACACCGGACTTGCCAGGCGACGCTTGGTAATATCGGTGCTGAAAGCTGGGTGACACGGGCTTATAGACCTGAGCTAACTTGTCTAAAATCCAAACGTTCCCTTACAAACGAACTGCCCGATTACTGAATGATCAATCCAACCAAGTTATAAATTACTTGGGTTAGCGATGGAAATCTCTGAACTTTGAGAAAGCATGAAGGTGTAGATAATGTCCTGGTGGGTCATTGGATGTAATAAATTTAAAAATAAATTGGAAAAACATGCAAAGTTTTAGCACGTATTAATATTTCATCGACTAATTATCTTGTTCAGTACGGAGCATATTCAAGCCACTTTAACGATACCTCATCTTTGGCTGGTTATTTTTCTGACTCAAGGGTGATCTACATCTTCTAGGCAGCCATGAGTCAACCCACTCATAGTTCTTAATCAAATGTTATGGACACACACCTTTTTAGTATATTGGTTTTTCGGGTTTTGCCAATAGTTTGGCATTGTTATATGTTTTGGTGCTATGAATTTCAGTTCTTAGGGTTATTTTAGACATTTCTATTTTTTGCATTTGTCATTTATTCGAACTTTTATAGATATTTTTTTGATTAATGAAGTTGGTATTTCATTCTTAAAATTTGTTAAGTATTTGTATTGGGTAATTGAGGAATGTTGGTTATCCATGCGGAGGAATAGTGTGGGTGCCACTCGCGATGCGTTTGAGTCGTGACAAGTCGAGGCCAGGCTCGAGCTACCACACCTTCTTGGGACCACATTTTGTGATATACCTGGCTTGCATATAGAAAGACATATATATTCCTTCAGGTTACTTGTAGTTGCCATCATATAGTATATCCAAATACCATGACAATAGTATCTACCATGAGAATCTGCAAACCGATACTTACCATAAATTAGCTTATTAAAAACTGCATAGATAGGTTAGATAGGATTATGCATGCACTATAATTAATGATTTATGATAATATCACCTAACTGGACATTATTTTAATGACAATTATGTATTAAATGTTTATGTTATTTTAAAGGGGTAAGTCATTTTACTCGTTTTGTTGAAAAATAATTTTAAGGGAGCAAACACTAGAAATGACTTATTTACCTATTGTCAATTTCGTTTTAACTTTATTAGGTTTTCAATTATTGCTAATAAGAGAGTTGTCTTCTATTGTCGAATTAATAAATTACTTGATTTTGTTTACATCTTTTTATGTATAAATGTATAGTGCTTAAACTGTTTTATTTGATAGTTGTTTTTAATAAAAAAATTAGCAAACTTACTCACAAAGAATAAGAATCGAAAAAACATCTAAATTTTCTTAGATCAGATGAAAACTTTTGTAAAACTCAGTCCACTCCTTGGATGATAATTTTAATATTAATAAGAAAGATTGAATGATCTTTAAAGTGAGACATTAGCTATATAATTATAAGAGTTTAACAATTGAGGTACAATGACGGGTCTTCATTTTTTCCTCTTAAAATACTTGTACAGTACTAGAGATTTTAATAAATATCAACTCATTACATTTTAAAAGAAATAACAGTGCTAATAGTATTAGTTTTAAAAAATTCAATAATGATCTTGTAATCGTCATTGTTTGAGAAAGTCTTTCATGATATTGAGGCAGGGTTTCAACACATCATGCTTTCATTTATGATATTGAGGCAAGATTTGAGTATGGATGTGCATGCTCACAAGAGTGGGAATGATAGGGTGATAACTATAGAGGCTAGCGAAAGTTAAGAGTAGCATTTCCAAAAAGTACTACTTTCAGAGTATAATTTATCAGGGGGAGTTTAGCATTGATGTGTATGGTGGTACCCCGTTGGGTTGATTGTTGTGCATGTAGATGTAACGAGAGGATATGTCCTCAAGTCTAGGAGGATGTCTTTGATCTAAGGAGGAGATGCTGAAGTAAGGTAGTTCCCAAAATTTTCTTGTACAGTCAAGTTTCAGGTAAGAATCCTGACAAAAATATATTCCAATTCAAGCAAGCTCCTCCAATCTCAATTTAAGAAAGATATTCTACCAATGTCTTATATATTGAAGTCGTGCCTATGCCCAAGGTCCGAGTTATCTATGCAGCTTATGTTATGACTTGATCGCCAAACTAGAAGCAATGATGTCTCAGTAACCCAATCTTTCATGTATTCAAGCTCTATGTTATGATGTTCATGATCCAATAATCCATGTCCCGAATTATGCTTGGTTCTAAGAAACCATGTTTTCGTATATTGCCGAATCATTCTATGTCGGGTTTAGTCAAAGTGATAAAGGTTATGCAAACTTATGAGTATCTCAGCTCGGAAAATAAGAAGCAATAGCTTCAAGTGGCAATCCTTGTCTCAGTCTTTGGATCCATGAGTTTTGTCTTTATGTTATACTCCTCATGATATATGCTCATATGTTTATCACTGTGCCCAGTCCTAAGAACTAATGTTGTGTAGGTTTACGTTTGAACGACTCTCTATTTATGATCTAGACACTTGATATATGGAGCACTTCGTGCCTATTGTATTGTACTTTCATGTCATATCCCACCTTGGGTAGTGCAATAAAAATATTGTATAATCAAATAGTGTTACTCCCTTTCTTGATGAAGATGCTTGGGTCCCTCAATGACCCTCCGAATAATAGTATGATAGTTGTTATGGAAGAGTAGTAGTGACGCAGGGAGGGCAAGTTGATGTTCTTGAATGTGAAAATATTGATTTGATCTCTTTAGAAAAGGTTATTGGTGACAGGGGAAAGAAAAGGATGGACTTTCATTATGAGAAATAGTTAGGAAGGAGATATATGGTGAAAATCTTTGTGAAAGTGATTGAATTTGCTGGTCTTAGTGGGGAAAATCCATGAAGTGGGTGTAGTAATGATAGGCTTGAATGTCGTGATTGATTAAAACACAACTCATGTACTATATGGTTAGTATTCCCTAAATTAAAAACCCATGGTGTTTGATAGTAGTGATAAGGTAAAGTAATATTCTTATATAGGTTCCCACAGCTTAAATTAACACCTCTTTTCTCCGAGTTAGGCTTCAAACTAGGAGTATTACGTTGCGGGATTCAAACTCTTATGGTTAGAAGTGTTATGGGAGAATTGTAAGTTAGAAATGATGAAGTATGTTATTTGTTGGTTGGGTCATAGATGAGTAGTGTTTCTAAATGTAATGTCTATTCGTGTTATCTTGTAAGGTGGAGAATGCTATGATTTCTTGTCTTCAGCAAAAACTTATTTCACGATTAGTACCAATGTAAATCAGGCCCATTAACACCAAATTAACTCATGCCTTATGTTGTGATGATTATGATTCATAGAACTCATGTGCAAGATCATCTCAATGTAAAGTATCATTATGACATGTTTCGTGCTTACACGTTTTACTATGGGTTATTAAGAAGCTCATTTGATGCCTTTGCAGTTGAGGAAAAATGTTCAATGCGAGGTTTCATTCTTTAGTCTACACTTTTAAAGTTTCGACAAGTCCCTACAAATAATTCGGGGATGAATGATTCAAAATTTAAAGCCCCGCATTTTCGAGCTACTTATTGAACCTTTGTTCCTATGTGTGTAATCCCATGACTCATATTTAAATTAAGTCATGATATTTATCCTAGTGTGTTAAGTGGTTAAAAATGTTCATGGAAATCACTTAGAGCAAAATTGAGCTAAGAGCCTTTGAATCATCCAAAGGTTGGTATTCGATTCTACAAGGGTCAAATTTGAATGTATATAACTTTTGATATATGTGGAATTTTTAAACTCAAAACTCACTAAATTGTATATAATTGAGTCATCTTTCCAACGATACCAATTTCGCCTTAATCTGATAGCTGAGTAAAAAGTTATGGCATTATTCGTGAGAAGCAGTAAGCTGACTCGATAGCGACGCGACGCATTGCTTTCCCTAACGCAATATCTAATGCAAACTGAAGCTGTTTCACATGCTGTTTGAATTCCTCAAGGTTCTAGGGTCAATTTGGTCATATTCCATCACCCAAATTCTATCCATAACACAAAATTTTATCCCTAAGGAGAATTAGTTGCCTCTTTATTCAATTTTCTATCAAAGAAAAATCCTAGCCACCTCCCAAGAAACAAGATTCCAAATCCTAGCCACGTTCCAAGAAACAAGATTCAACTCTTCTTCTCCAATACAAGAATTCAAGCCATTTAACTTCAAGATTTTCAAGAACAGAGTCAAGATTTGGTTTCCAATCTTCAGACTAATCAATGTAAGGTATGTGGGGTTTTCCTAAACTACATGTGCATGATGAAATTTTTTTAATAAGGTTTTTAATGTTGAGAAATCATATATTTACGAAGGATTTTGAATTACATTAGGAAGTATATATTGTGAATGTTTTGGTCTTGATGCCTTCCCATAAACTTGAATTTTTACTCATGTATATGTATATATGTGTTTTTAGGTTTGAAATATGAATTGAGCGCATGAATATTGTATTTCCCTCTCTCATTGTGTTATTTCTTGATTTACAAGTTATGGGTTTCTCAGTTGCATGTCTTAACGCATGAACCAAGGGTTTTACTATCATTTATGAACTTTATATTGGTTGTGGATTGAAAAGAGGGATATTTCTTGTTTGTAAATGTTAAAGATGATCATTGAAAGAATTTCATGGTTTGCTACAAGGTAATTGACCACCACATGTTGGTGAATTGAAAGAGAGAATCTTTGCATAAGTTTTTCATGAATTTTGATATAAAAATTCTCTTGTACTATTTCAATGATTTGGTGGTCCAAACATTATGTTTTGAATTAAAGGATTATATCATGATATTGTATGGCTTAGATATCTGACTTGAAATTCTTGGTATGACGATACCAAAATAAAAAATTCCATGACAGAATCAAAACAGAACAAAATGCAAAATTTGCTTTAGATTTTTATATTTTGGAGGTTAGAATGATGCATGTTTAGAAAAGGTTAAAAATGGGTTTAAAGAGAATTTGTGTAATGCCCCAATTTTTTGTAATTGGAATTTCATACAGTGCTTATGATCCTGAAGGGACACAAGATAACCCTCTTCTGATATCTGTACCTGAGAACTGCATAATATAGGGAAATACATGCAGAAACTGGCTGAAACTTGCCATAAGGTTCAAAACATCTCAAATACACAAATCTGAAACTGAATACTTATACATCTGTTTGAAAAGCCTCTAAACTGTCTGAACTGTGAAGTTGAAGGGAAATGTCCCCAACTAACTCCAACTACCGAAATAAACTGAATCTAAATGCAATAAAGAAATAATAAGCAACCTCTACTGATGAGGACTCACTGCTACGTCTACTGCTACTGACTGGAACTGATCTGCTATGGATATTCTGGATCTCGTGCCTCTGAAACTTTTGTGTAAAAGAAAACAAATTGTCACGACCCGAACCGGGGCCCTAGTCGTGACGAACATTCTGAACCATAAAGGACCGAAACACCCCTATCTGTCTAGTAATTATGCATATAATTGATACGATAAAAGAAATGCGAAAGATAAGCAATATTATGGAAACATGGTCAAGAATCACATGAAAAAACAATGGGAATATAATGTCCCACAATCTCTATCATAATCTGGAAAACGTCCGTGAAATCTCTACTATATGACTGAAACAAATAACTATCTAAAAACTGGGACAAGGCCCCAGTAAACCCAAAACTACTAAATGATAAATGAAACTGCCAGACAATCAGGCCTTACGGAATATAAAAGGCTCACCAAGTGACTCTGCATATCTACCTGAGAATCTACTGATTTTATGGACCCCTAGACTGCGGCTTCGAATCTGGGAGGGAAGGGGGTCAATACAAAAGTACTGGCATGCAGAGAAATCAAAACAAAACATAATATTTTTATAAAATATTGGTGTGAGCCATTATAAAGAAGTTTTATATCAAATCATTTGAAAACACATGGGAAAATTTAATTATTTTTCAACAACAATGTAATGCAACTGATCTACGTGGAATAACCTACAATATCACATTTACACAATCTGTAAAACCTCGGTTGCCGTCGAGATTAGAGTATAAATGAGGGGAAGACACACAAGATCACACAGCAGGGTGTCTCGACCTAATAAAGTATGGTAGTGAACAAGATCACAAAGTAGGGCTCCTAACCATAGTCCCAAATTGGGATAATAAATATATCTGGTATACAAGATCACAAAGTATGGTACCAAATTCTCATGTCAGAAAACACGGTTTCCAGCGATGAGCCCTTACACTTAAACGCCTTCTTCGGGCATCCACCTATCTCATGAAAAATCAATGCATTCAACTTCATTAAATTCCATCACATATCATATTCTGTGGGGTATCGTCATACCCGACTTGAAAGTTATCAATATCACATCATCCTTTCATTCAATCATTATATTCATAATTTCAATATAAACACCCTTCTCCTTGCAAGTCAAATCATGTCCAATCGTAACAATTTTTCAAAACACTTCATGTCATGCTTGTCAAAAGGATTTCAAACAATTTGCATCATATAAAAATACAAAACAATTTCATATCAAGAGAGGGATTTTATATATTTCATGCTCTCAAGTTAACATCTTTTTGAATCACAAGCATATACATATATAATTTATCAAATCACTTTGGAAATAGGCCTAAAGACCAAATCAATATCATAGAGATGCTTCAAACATGATTATATTCATAATTTCAAAACCGCCATTTTTAAAACATGAATTTTTAAGCCCATGATATTTTTAGTATCACCCCACATACCTCTATATGCAAAAATAATAGGTGCTTCTTGAGGCCTACGCTGGGGGGATTCCGAATATGCGGTCAATTCAAAAACCTATGGTTAAATATCGAACTAATTAGGTTTTTAGGTTGAATCCCTTTAGAGTGTTCTTGAGAATTTTTGGTGAAAATATCAATATTATGCTCAATGGGGAGTGTAATCCCGTGTTTAAGTTGATAGGTTTTTGGATAAATACCACAATGCCCTTAATGAGACGGAATAGTGCATGAAATTTGGCTGTGTGCCCTAGTTAGGGAGGCATCCTACTTAGAACTTGGGAGAACCTAGGGCGGCGCCTTTATTTCACCTGGGGTAAGACCAGGGCGACGCCCCGCTTAGATCGGGGGTGAACCCTGGGTGGTGCCCCCTTAGCCCCTTTAGCTACTGTTTTGCCAACCCAAACATGACCTTAGGCTCGTCTAAAAATTCCGAAACTCTTCCGAGACGTACTACAACCTTTCCCCATCGCAATGCAAAAAGAAAATCTTAAAATCGATGTTAGGAAGGTTGAAAATAAGATCCCTGGAGATTACTAGCTAAAAAATGAGTTAAATCTTTCAACACTTAGAATTTTTTTTCAAGATTTCTTAACCCTTGCCTATGTTAATAACGGATGATGTGTTGCACAAATTTATGGGGTGTTACATTATCCCCCCTTGGGATTATTCGTACCCGAATGATGATGCAGAATACAGTCACGCATGATTGCAATAACAATCAGACATAGGAAAGATGGCAGAGAATAGGAATTGTACCTTCTTCTTGAATCACCGGATTGAATAGGTTTGGGTATCTATTTCTCATGTCATCTTCCGATTCCCAAGTTGTTTTTTCAACTTTTTGATTTCTCCACAACAATTTGATTGAGGCTACCTCTTTGCTTCTCAACTTCCTAACTTGGCGATCCAGAATCGCTATAGGCTCTTCTTCATAAGACAAAGAATCAGTCACCTTGATTTCTTCAACCGGAAACACTAAAGAATGATCTCCCATGCACTTCTTTAACATGGACATATGGAATACCGGGTGAACAGAGCCCAGACTAATAGGTAACTCTAATTCATACATAACTCCACCTATTCTCTTTACAATCCGGTATGGTCCTATATAGCGAGGACTTAGCTTACCCTTCTTCCCAAACTGCATAACTCCCTTTATGGGAGAAACTTTAAGAAATACCCAATATTCAACCTCAAACTCTAATCCTCTTCTCCTAATGTCGGCATAGGATTTCTGACAACTCTGAGCTATCTTAAGTCGCTCTTTGATTAATTTCACAACCTTCATTGCCCGATGAACAAGTTCAGGAACAAACAACCACGTTTCACCAACTTCATACCACCCTATAGGATACCTGCATCTTCTCCCATACATTGCTTCAAATGGTGCCATCTTAATACTAGCATGGAAGCTATTATTATAAGCGAACTTTATCAATGGCAAATGATCTACTCAACTACCTTTGAAATATATTACACAAGCCCTCAACATGTCCTCAAGGGTTTGAATAGTGTACTCAGCTTGCCCATCAGTCTGGGGATGGAATGCTGTACTTAGGTTCACTTGGGTACCTAAACCTTTCTGAAAAGATCTACAAAACTGAGAAGAAAACCGCGTATCTCGGTCGGATATAATGAACACAGGTTCTCTATGCAAATGGAATATTTCCTCAATGTACAGCTTCACTTAATCGTCTCCCAAATAATTAGTCCTCACAGGCAAAAAGTGGGCTGACTTTGTCAATAGATCTACAATCATCCAAATGGAGTCACACTGGTTTCGGGACTTTGGAAGTCCTATAAAAAAGTACATATTTATCATCTCTCACTTCTATAAAGGAAGAGCTATCTTTTGGGAAGTACCTCCTATCCTCAAATTCTCTACCTTTACTTGTTGACAGTTCAAACGCTTGGAAACAAAATCAGCTACATCACGTTTCATGTTATTCCATCAATACCAAGTTTTCAGATCATGGTACATCTTACATCTTAGTAGAGCCTGGGTGAACGACATACCTCGAAGTATGAGCCTTATCAAGGATCCTGTTCCACAGTCCATCAACATTTGGAACACGCAACCTACCCTGATATCTAAGAATACCATCACCACCAATTTCGAATGTCATTACCTTTTTTTGACACACATCTTTCTTTATTTGCATCAAGATGGGATCTTCAACTTGCTTCTCTTTAATTTCAGCACAAAGGGATGACTTAGCTATCTCATGAACAATCACCCCTCCATCTTTGAAATCTAAGAGTCGTACTCCCAGATTCACAAGACGGTGAATATCCTTCACCATATCTCTTTTCCCCTCTTCAACATGTGAAGGGCTGCCCATAGACAACCTGTAGAGAGCGTCGGCTACAATATTTGCCTTACCGAAATGGTAATGCAGGCTCATATCACAGTCTTTCAAAAGCTCCATCCAACGCCTCTGCCTGAGGTTCAATTCTTTCTGCGAGAAAACACATTGCAAACTTTTGTAGTCTGTATAAATATCAACATGCACTCCATAGAGACAATGCCTCCAGATTCTAAGTGCAAACAAAATGGATGATAACTCTATGTCATAAGTGGGGTAATTTCGCTCGTGCACCTTTAACAACCTAGATGCATAAGGTATCACCTTACCATGCTGAATCAAAACACAACCAAGTCCCACACAGGACGCATCACAGTATACTACAAAACTATCTACACCATCGGGAAGAGTCAAAATAGGAGCAATATTCAACTTGTCTTTCAACTTCTCAAAACTATTTTCACACAAATCAGACCACACAAACTTTACTTTTTACTGAGTCAATTTAGTGAGCGAAGCAACTATGGAAGAAAAACCCTCTACAAATCTTCTGTAATAACCCTCGAGGACCAAGAAGCTTCGAATATAGGTTGGAGTCATGGGTCTGGGCCATTTTCTCACTGTCTCAATCGTTTGGAGATCCACTCTACTCCCTTCACTAGATACAATATACCCTAAGAAAGCAATAGCATTCAGCCAATATTCATATTTGGAGAACTTAGCATATAACTGGTGATCCTTAAGGCTCTGAAGGATAATTCGAAGGTGATTGGCATGGTCCTCCTCAATTTTGGAATAGATCAGAATATCATCAATGAACACTATGACGAACAAGTCTAGAAACTAAGGGAATACCTTATACATAAGATCCATGAAGGTTGTAGGGGCGTTAGTCAACCCGAAGGACATGACTAAGAACTCATAGTGACCATATTGGGTTTGGAAGGCTATTTTGGGAATGTCTGACTCCCTAACCTTCAACTGATGATAACCCGAATGAAGGTCTATTTTCAAAAAAAAAAACTTAGCACCTGAAGTTGGTCAAAATATCATCAATCCTAGGAAGAGGATATTTGTTTTAAATAGTGACCTTGTTCAACTGGCAGCAGTCTATGCATATACGAAGGGACCCATCCTTCTTTCGCACGAAAAGTATGGGTGTACCCCATAGGGAAACACTATGATGAATAAAGCCTTTGTCTAGGAGGTCTACGAGCTGTTCTTTTAACTCTTTCAATTCCGTGGGAGCCATTCTATATGGCGGAATAGAAATAGGATGAGTGTGTGGAAATACATCAATGCCAAAATCTATCTCCCAATTAGGAGGTATCCCTGGGAGGTCTTTGGGAAAGACTTCTGGAAACTCATTCACTATAGAGACTGACTGAAGAGGAAGATTTTCAACTCTGGAATCTTTCACTCGAATTAGATGGTACATACAACCTTTGGAAATGAGTTTTTGGGCTTTAAGATAAGAGATAAAGTGACCTCTAGGTGTCACAGAATTCCCTTCCCATTCAATTGGTGTCTCATTCAAGAACGAAGAAGTAACCCTCTGGGTTCTACAATCGAGTGTGGCATAAAACGAATGGAGCCAGTCCATCTCGAGGATAGCATCAAAATCTATCAAGTTCTATAAGGTTTGCCACAGTATCCCTACTAAGAATAGTCATAACAAAATTTTTGTACACCCTTCTAGCAATAATAGAATCACCTACAAGCACGAAAACAATGAAGGGTTCTACAATAACTTTAGGTTCAAACCCAAACCAACAGCCATATGAAGGGTCACATAAGACAGAGTAGACCCGGGATCAAGCAATACATAAACATCACGACAAAAGATTCGTAATGTACCGGTGATAATATCTGGAGAAGCTTCCGCCTCCTGGCAGTTAGCCAAAGCATATAACCGATTACGATCGCTCCCGGCAGCTGAAGGGACACCCTTAGGAGGTGGATCCATAGAGACATCTTGAGGCTTAGTCCACCCCCCCATTTCCTCCAGCAGAAGGGCAATCTCTTTAAAGATGATCCACCTTGCCACAAGTATAACGATTTTTCCCCTTGAAGAAACACCTCCCTGGGTTATTTTTTCTGCAAGTCTCATATCATGGATAAGTAAGATGCTGCTGGGCCATACTTCCCTGCTACTAAGTATCTGGGGCTCTAGATCTATGATGAGTCTGAAAACTCTACGATCATCTGTCTGTTGGTGGTCTGGGTGCTGGGGCGCTGGCAGAAGACTGTGCATTGCCCTAATTCTTCTTCTTCTGCCATTTCTTACCCCAATTACCGTATTGAGGTTGACTGTGACCCTGGTCTGTAGATCTAGCTCTTTTTTCCTATCTCTCATTCTCCCTAGCTTCAAAGATCTTCTTCTTCTTCTCCTCTACCTATTGCATATGAACTGTCAGTCTAGAAAAGTCCAAATCCTTATTCAACATAGCTCCTTAGCACTCAAGCACCAGATCATCTGAAAGGCCGGATGCAAACTTCCTCATTTGGGCCCTCATACTACTTGTCATCTCAGGAGAATAACGGGCCAGTTGATTGAACTTTAGAGTATACTCCTAAACACTCGTCTTCCCCTATTTCAGATTTATGAACTCCTCAGCCTTTGCCTTCCTCAACTCTAAAGGAAAGAATCAGTCAAGGAAAGCATCTACAAACTCACTCTATACTGAGGGCTCAGTATTATCACCCTTCGTATTTTCCCAATTGTTGTACTAATGATTTTCCATCTCTTTCAGCTGGTACACTGCCAATTCTACCCCTTCTACCTCATCTATAAGCATCACTTTGAAGATCTTTTCCATTTTATCTACAAATTCTTGTGGATCCTCTTCTACTTTAGTACCTATGAATATGGGAGGATTCATTCTCATGAATTGGTTCACCGTGTAGCTTCAGAAGCAACAGATGCAGACCTGGATTCTTCTGACTGCTAAGTCTGTACAACCACCAACTGTGTTAATATATGAATAGACTGCCTGAAGTCTACATTTGATATGATATATTCCCCTAAGAAGTTGGGAGAAGGTTTATATTGGTCCGTGGAGCCCGAGGTGGAATGGTTGGGATAGGAGGGACTCTCGAAGTAGGGGCAGGCTCTAGAGTGGAAACCCTTTTACGTGTCCTTATCCCATGAGTGGGACAGACTTCATCATTATGAGCACTCTGATTGGTATGGCGATGAGGAGGCATGACTGTTATTTCTATAAGATAAAAGATCATGGATTAGGAACAGACTTGACTCTGAAGCACGAACTAATTCACAAAGAAGGGAAATATTTCCTAAACGCCTAGTAACCTCCTGCTTATATGTATGGCGTGCTACATACCCATAAATAAGACTCCACCCTATGTGATTTCACTCTGGGACCATGAACTGTGCTTTGATACCAAGTTTGTCATGACCTAAACTGGAGCTCTGGCCGTGACGAGCATTCCAAAACATAAAGGCCCAAAACACCCCTATTTGTCTGGTAGTCATGCACAAATTCATACAATAAAAGAAATGTGGAAGGTAAGCAATATTACGAAAACATGGTCAAGAATCACATGAAAACAACAATGGGAATATAATGTCCCACAATCTCTATTAACATCTGGAAAACGTCTGTGAAATCTTTACTACATGACTGAAATAAATAACTATCTGAAAACTGGGACAAGGCCCCAGTAAACTCAAAACTACTAAATGATAAATGAAACTGCCAGACAATTAGGCCTTCCAGAATATAGAAGGCTCACCAAGTGACTCTACAAATCTTCCTGTGAATCTACTGATTTTCTGGTCCCCTAGACTGTGCCTCAGAACCTGGGAGGGAAGGGCATCAATACAAAAGTACTTGTATGTAGAGCAACCAAAACAAAACATAATATTTTTATAAAATATAGGTGTGAGCCATTATAAAGCAGTTTCATATCAAATCATTTGAAAATACATGGGCAAAATGTAATAATTTTTCAACAACAAGGTAATGCTGCTGAGCAAGCTGGAATACCCTATAATATCACATTTACACCAACTGTCAAACCTCTGTTGCCATGGATATTAGAGTATAAGTGAGGGGAAGACACACAAGATCACACAGCAGGGTATCTCGACCCAATAAAGTATGGTAGTGCACAAGATCACAAAGTAGGGCTCCTAACCATAGTCCCAAATTGGGATAATATATATATCGGGTACACAAGATCACAAAGTATGGGACCAAATTCCCATGTCGACAAACATGGTTTCCAGCAATGAGCCCTTACACTTAACCGTCTTCTTTGGGCATCAACCTATCTCATGAAAAATCAATACATTCAACTACATTTAATTCCATCACATATCATATTCTATAGGGTATCGTCATACCCGACTTGCAAGTCATCAATATCATATCATCCTTTCATTCAATCATTATATTCACAATTTCAATATAAACAACTCTCTCCTTGCAAGTCAAATCATGTCCAATCGTAACAGGTTTTCAAAACACTCCATGTCATGCTTGTCAAGAGGATTTCAAACAATTCTTATCATATGAAAATACAAAACAATTTCATATCAAGAGAGGGATTTCATATAATTCATGCGCTCAAGTTAACATCTTTTTGAATCACAAGCATATACATATATAATATATCAAATCACTTCGAAAATAGGCCTAACGACCAAATCAATATCATTGAGATGCTTAAAACATGATTATATTCATAATTTCAAAACCGCCATTTTTAAAACATTAATTTTTAAGCCCATGATATTTTTAGGATAACCCCACATACCTATATATGCGAAAATAATAGGTTCTTCTTGAAGCCTACGCTGTGGGGATTCCAAATATGCGGTCAATTCAAAAAATCTACGATTAAATCTCGAACTACTTAGGTTTTTAGGTTGAAACCCTTTAGAGTGTTCTTGAGGATTTTTGGTGAAAATATCAATATTATGCTCAATGGGGAGTGTAATCCTGTGTTTAATTTGATAGGTTTTTGGATAAATACTGCAATGCCCTTAATGAGATGGAATAGTGCATGAAATTTGGCTGGGCGTATTAGGTAGGGCGGCGCCCTGCTTAGACCCTTGGAGAACCCAGGGTGGCTCCCTCTTAGCGCCTTTATCTAATATTTTTCCAACCTAAAAACGACCTTAGGCTCGTCTAAAAATTTTGAAATTCTTTCGAGACGTACTACAACCTTTCCCCATCGTAACTCCACAAGAAAATCTAAAAACGGATGTCGGGAAGGTTGAAAATAAGATCCCCGAAGATTAATAGCTAAAAATGAGTTTAAGTCTTTCAAGACTTTAGAATTTTTTTTCAAGATTTCTTATCCTATGCCCATACTAATAAGGAATGATGTATTGCACAAATTTATGGGACGTTACACAAATACAACATAGTGCAAATGCGTCAGTACATTTGAATGTACTGAGTATGCAAATGGAGTAGGGATGAATGCAAGGGCTTATGCATGAACATAACTTAATTAAATGATATGCAAGAGCTGGATTAGCATACATAGAGAATCTGAAGCTACTAAACATACTGTCACTGAGCATACTAAGACAAAATTTTACAGCTGAAACTGATTATACTGTACTTATTAATACTGAGAAATTGGATGACTGAGTCTACTGATAATTGTTTCTTGAGTTGAACAACTCTAAAATACTGAATAACTGAGTAAGCTAATATCGACATCTAAATTCTAAGCTTGCTGATATCGACTGACTAAAATCTGAGATCAAACCTATCTAGCGGAGGATCTCTAAGTCTTCTCATAATGATAACGAGTGATTAAATTTGAATTTGAGATCAAGCCTATCTAACAGTGTTCTCTGAATCTTCTGATAATGATTAAGATTGACTGAGCTTGACAACAGGCCTATAAATGAGTGATCTCTGGATCTGATAATAAGAATACTCAACAAAATCTAAAACTTAGATCAAGCCTATCTAACGGGTGACCTCTGCAAGTACTGATACTGAGTAACTTATGCGAGACCAAGCCTATACAATGGGTGGTCCATGAATCAATGGAACTTTCTGAGTTCCTTACTGAGATATGTGACTGTATCTGGTAGTCTATATTTCTGATTTCTACTATGAATACTGATATTAAAACTATAACTGTGGGACTTCTCACTTAACCGACATACCCTGAATCTAAACTAGTGGGGTCTAACCTATAACCCCAGCTGGAAGGGTGTCAATACCGTGTCACAGGTAAAGACCTCTAGTCAATTCTCTCTAATGGGTGACCCTCAAGAGGAAGTCAAGACTAAGGCTATGGGTGACTCTAGCAGGTAGCCCAGCCTTTATCTAACGGGTGACTCCTTATCCTGTGATGGATTTGTAGTTCTGGAGTACAGGGATTGCTGCTAATGACTCTGCCTCTTTAATGGGGAAGCCTCCATCCTGCACTCGTTTGGTGCTAGTTCCTACTCCTAACTGAAATAGACTGAACTGATTCTTAACTAAACTTGTACTTAGACTTAGCTGAATCTTGTTACTGATTATCTTACTTGACTGTCGTAACTGAGTTTGCTTGATTTTGTATCTGACGGAATACTACTGAATTCTACTTTCTATCTGAGTGCTACTGGATCACATATCTTATTGAGCTTTATTGAAATCCTGGCTGGATACTGAATACTACTAAGGTCTGAACTGAGTACAGAGCTTGATTAGAATAAATTCTAAGATTACTGATATTTTTTTACTATTTAGTCACTGATTGAGTTCTACTGATCATAGCATGACTGAGATTATCTTTAGACTGACTCAGCTCTAGGCACACAACTATGTTTTTTGGGTACAAGTACCCTCAGGACTCGATAGAAGGAAACTGATTGTAATTGACTCTCGAATGTATGACCAATATCACATCATAACCATAATCTATCACCTCAACGTCAAAGCAATAGTCCATCATTCGCAATATAATCAAGGATGTATCACTTTAAGCACTTGGGAATCATCCAACATGTAAATTGCATATATAGGCATGCTATTGTCTCATGAAGTATTCAACTAGGGCATATGAATAGGGAGTACATGCAACATATCATACTTCACTCATATTGGCAATATAATAAACACTTGGCATGATTTGCTTGTCACAACATTGGGGATCTCATACTTAGATACTACAATGGTGCTATATTTTTCATACAGGCATTCTATCACACATATGGGAGGCATAATTTGATCATACCATAATTCTTTACCTCTAATTATCATGATTATATGATTTAACAGACTTCTTAAAGAGACTTTATCATGAACAACACATAAGCAATCACAGTAGAGTCAATACTTTCATCCTTATGATCAACACATGAATTAAAACTCAATATCAACATAAACTTCAACATTCAAACTATATAACTCATGGGAATTCACAAAATGTATATCTTGGAACTTTAAAAAAGACTTTTGAACTTCTTGGGCGGAAGGGGCCCAATAATGAACATCTGCATAACTTTGTTTATGATTCTTGAACTTCTAACGGAGGGATCTTGATGCTTTAGATCTTGAACTATGAACCCTAATAGTTGTTCTGGAAGAAAATTGAGAGAAAACTAATATTTTTGGGTCTTATGGTGCTGAATATCGTGTTAAAGAATATATATAGGGTTGAAAGATTACCATTTTACCCCTCAAGACACCGAAGTGAAATGCTGAAAACTGGGCGCACACCGGACTTGCCAGGCGATGCCTGGCAATATCGGTGCTGAAAGCTAGGCGACACGGGCTTATAACCCTGAGCTAACATTTCTGAAATCCAAACGTGCCCTTACGCATTTTGAAAAGTTCCAAAACTCACCCTAGATGTACTATGACCTTTCCCGATCATAACACAACTTGAAAATCAAAATCGGAGGTCAGGAAGGTCATAAAATAATTTATTAAAGTTCACAAGCTTATGGAATGAAGAAAGTTTCAATACTTAGCCAAAATTTTTGTGCTAAGCTTATCTTGGTTAACTTAAAAGAGCTATAATGACTCAAAAAATTTGTGGAGTATTAGAATTTGATGGTTACCCAAAGAAAGTAAGAGTTAAAAATCTCAACTCTAGAAACCATGATTTATCGATACGGGGTTATGGTACCATGCTGTGTGGTATTGTGTACCTTGATTTATGTCATCCCAATTTAGGACTATGCTTAGGAGCCATGCTTTGTGGTCTTGTGCACTATCATGGCATGGTGATTTATATAGGGATCACGACACCATGCTATGTAGTCTTGCATATTTCCCCTTACTAATACTCCAATCCTTGCGGCAAACTTAGATTGGAGGCTTGGCCGCCGAGTCAAGGGCAGATTCCATATAGCCTTTGGAATTATAGATTGTAGGGTGTACCATCGAGCTCAGAAGTAACATAAAGGGTGGTTCATGATTTCAATAAAATGTTTCAAAGTCTTTAAAGTATGACCATGTGTATTTCCTTTATCGTATGTAAACTATTTTATGAATTTCTCTCACTTGTGTTGTATAAAAGTTTATTATTTTGGATTTCTATGCATACTAGTACATCTGTATTGACCCTTATATTTGAAGTTCTAAGGCCTAGTCTAGCAATCCTGCTAAACTGTATATTGTTGTCGGACATTCAGAGTCAATGAGCCTCTCTTACTTCGAAAGGTGTGTTGTTCAGTTGTGTTGATCTCATTTGGTTTCGATCGGAGGCCTTACCCTGGTCTTCAAACAGATGTTGTTTTCCTTCAGTTAGTAGAGATTTTGCAAACAAGTGTTAGATGGATTTGAGTGTTGTTGAACTTATGTCGTGTTGTTTTGTTAATACAATCAGATGACCATTTTTTTGTTTTGTTTCCGCAGTTTAAAGTTATGAATTACACATATGATTACTAGTTAGAAGGGCTCTCAGTCTTGATGGTTAGGGATATCCATCACAGCCAGGGCTTTAGTTTGGGTCGTGATAAACTTGGTATCAGAGCATGGTATATGGTCCCATAACAAGTACTAATATTTCATTTACTAATTTCCTTTTATTTTAGTTGGATTTTTTTATTTTATATGTTTCAAAAAAATATTAAACAAGGTTAACATTCAATTTACCATAGCGAGTATTGGGTCTTATATATATCTATTGTGGAAGAGGTTGTAAGCAAGCAAGCGGTGTCTCATATGCTTATGCTCCTTTTGATTTTGTACAAAGGGTGTGTTTATATGTCCAACTCAAGGACGTACAATTTGTTATGTGGTGCGCGATGTTCATCCCAGTTTTACGTTATTATTGTGGTACGTGAGTGAATAGAACATACCGCACCGGATTAGGGTGCCTATTGTGCCTTGGTTTGAGTACCCATGGTGTGACTTTGATGCTCGTGTTGTGCCCATGGTGGAAATAGTTCTCATGTAGTCCATAGAGCCCATGGTGCCTATGGGACCCTTGTTTCCAATGGAGACCATGGTGCCCTTGTTGACCACGACACCCATGAATAGGAAATTGGGGAAACATGGAGTTTAAAATTTTTATAAGTTTTATGTTTTATTGACCAATTCTCTTTTTACTTGATTTTGCAACTTTTCTAAAAGTATTGAAAAATAAATAGTAATATCATGTTTTAGCATGTGTGGAAATTTCATTGTCTCATTTCCTTTTCTTTAGTTGATTTTGTTATATTTTTAAGAAAAAAATTAAATAAGGCAAACATTCAATTTACTTTAGCAACTGATGGGTCTCTTAACTATCTACTGTAGAAGATATTATAAGAAAACAACCGGTGCCACATGTGCTTACACTCTGCTAGGTCTCATATCTATCTGCTGTAGAAGACATTGTAAGCAAAAAAAAGGGTGTCTCATATGCTTACACTCTTTTGATTTCTTGTCTAGCATGTGTATATATTTTCAACTTGAGAATGCATGATTCAGTACATGGCGCATGATGTTCATCACAGTTATACATTGTTTTTATGGTGTCCTAGTGCATAATACATAGTGCGATGGGTGCACATGGTGCCTTGGTGCATTGAACCAGGGAGCATGTTCAGTGCTCATGGAGCCCTAGGTGACAATGGTGCCCATGGAACCATTGGTTCTCTTGATGCCCTTGGTTCCAATGGTACCCATGGCGCCTTTGGTGCCCATGGGACCTCTCATGGTGCCCTTGGGAAATAAATTGATAAAAAATGGAATTCAAAATTCTTACAAGTATTAATATTTTATTGACTAATTTCTCTTCTAACTTTATTTTGTAACTTTTTAAAATGCCATGACCCAATTTATCGGGTCATAATGGTGCCTACTTAACCCTTCAATAGGTAAGCCAATACGTAGCCCAGAATGATAAGTAATAGGCTACTTGGTGGAAGATAAGATAAGAATTTAATAAGACCATAGTAGGAGTAATAAGGATAGATATATATCTAAATAAAATGGTACAGGTCAAAAAGGAGAGGAGTGAAAGAAGACGAAGGCTATCCTATGAAAAACAAAGGTCAGTACAAGAACAACTAAATCCTGAAATATGAGTACTAGACAGTAGAAAATATACAATTAGTCGTGAAATGTACAAGATACTATCCAACTATAGCAAAAGGAGAGAGGATTAACTCTGGCTTTGAAAGCTCACCTTATCTCCGAAGCTGCAATAAGATTGCATTAACTTCTCCGATGATAACTCATACATAAATATGTATCTAAAAAGGATGTAGTGTGAGTACCAAAAACAATGGACACTCGGTAGGAATCATAGGGTGATTGAGCTAAATTACATAAAAAGTATAATAATGTGTGATAGTGTAAACTAAAGCCTGGAACAAAGGACTAAATATAAAATGATATTGCGAAACAGCCTAAAGCTATTAATATGCAGAATAAGTAATTCAAGAGTAAATACGGTCTAACTTCAACCAACTGGGTCCCTATATGCCTAGAAAGCACAAACAAGGAAGGAATAATCCAACCAAACCCACATAAGCCTGGTGGATAAAAACAAGGAAGAGACATTGGTAATAAGAAATTTAAAGTTTGCTTAAATGTGATAACATACTTAAAATACCATCCGAATAATATATGTCAGACCTTATCCAAAAATGGAGATTAGTACTACCATAAAATAGTGTCTAGGTGATGAATGCCGAACTTGAACTGAAGCTAGTATATAAGTTTAAAGTAATGATAAATCAATATAATAGCACTCCTTCATATCAAGTAAACATAAATCCCCATGATGAAAGGTCAAATCTATAAGCAAAGCGGGTTACAATCACTAGGTGCAAAAATAAAGTCCTTAATGGATAAATATTAGTCTTACAAAAGTTACCAGGCTAGGAGAAGTTTGATAACCTATCAAAATCATTCTATGTTTCTTGATTTAACCTAAGGTAACAGATGAATGACTCTTAGTGCAAAGCGACTAATTTAGGCATCTAACCTAAAGAAAAGGGGTCGATGGGGTCTGCTAGTAACCTAAAGTACCATGCTGTGTTGTATTGTGTACCTTGATTTATGTCATCCCAATTTGGGACTATGGTTAGGAGCCATGCTCTGTGGTCTTGTTCACTACCATGATATGTTTATTTAATTTGGGATCATGGCACCATGTTGTGTGGTCTTGCTTGTCTCCCTTTACTGATACTCAAATCCTTGCAACAAACTTGGATTGGAGGCGTGGCAGCCGAGTGAAGGGAGGGTTACATATAGTCCGTGGAATTACAGATTGTAGGGTGTACCATCTAGATCAAAAGTAACATAACGGGTGGTTTCTGATTTCAAAGAAATGTTTCAAAGTCTTTAAAGTATGCCCATGTGTTTTTCCTATGTCATATGTAAACTATTTTATGAATCGCTCTCACTTATATTGTATAAAATCACTTTATTTTGGATTGCTCAGCCTACTAGTACATCTGTATTGACCGCCAATATTTTAGGTTCTGAGGCCTAGTCTAGCAGTCCTGCTAAACTATATATTGTTGTCGGACATTCACAGTTGGTGAGACTCCATAACTTCGGAAGGTGTCTTGTTCACTTATGTTGATCTCATTTGGTTTTGGTTTATGGTTCGACCGGAGGCCTTGTCCTGGTCTTTATATAGATGTTGTTTTCCTTCAATTAGTAGAGATTTTGCAGACATGTGTTAGATGGATTTGAGTCTTGTTGAATTTATGCCATGTTGTTTTGTTAATATAATCAGATGACCATATTTTTGTTTTGTTTCCACAGTTTCTAGTTATGAATTATGCAAATGATTTCCAGTTAGAATGGCTCTTAGGACTTGATATTTGAGGATGCCCATCATCGCCAGGTCCTCGGTTCGGGCCGTGACAAACTTTGTATCAGAGCACGATTCATGGTCCCTTAGCAAGTACTAATATCTCATTTACTGATTTCCTTTTCTTTTAGTTATTTTTTTTACTTTTTTTTTAAATTATTAAACAAGGTTAACATTCAATTTACCATAGCGAGTGATAGGTCTCATATCTATCTAGTATAGAGGAGGTTGTAAGGAAGAAAGCGGTGTTTCATATTCTCATGTTCCTTTTGATTTTGTGCAGCAAGTGTGTGCGTATTTCTAACTCAAGGATGTGTGATTCAGTACGTGGCGCGCGACGTTCGTCATAGTTGCACGTTGTTATTGTGGTGCGTGAGTCCATAGAAGATAGGGCACCCATAAAGAGTGCCTATGGTGCTTTGGTGTGGGTGCCAATGGTGTTACTTTGATGCTCGTGCCGCACATGATGGAAATAGTGCTCATGTAGTCCACAGAGCCCCTAGTGCATATGGGCCCCTTACTTCCAATTGAGACCATGGTTCCCTTGTTGACCACTACACGTATGGTGCACTTGCAAAGGAAATTGGGGAAGCATGGGATTTAAAATTTTAACAATTTTTTATGCTTATTGACTAATTCTCTTTTTACTTGATTTTGCAACTTTTCTAAAAGTATTGAAAAATAAATAGGAAAATCATGTTTTAGTAAGTGTGGAAATTTCATTGTCTCATTCCTTTTTCTTTAGTTGATTTTATTACTTTTTTAAGAAAAGAATTAAATAAGATAAACATTCAATTTACTTTAGCGAGTGATAGGTCTCATAACTATCTACTATAGAAGATATTAAAGAAAACAACCGGTGTCTCATGTGCTTACGCTCTGCTGGGTCTCATATCTATGTACTGTAGAAGACATTGTAAGCAAAAAAGGGGTGTCTCATATGCTTACACTCTTTTGTTTTTTTGTGCAGTAGGTGTGTGTATATTGTCAACTCGAGGATGCGTGATTCGGACCGTGGCGCATGACGTGCATCAAAGTTGTACGTTGTTTTTGTGGTGTGCTAGTGCATAATACATAGCATGGTGCTTGCACATTGTGACTTGGTGCATGGAACAAGGGTGCACGTTTAGTGCTCATGGCGTCCTAGGTGCCAATGGTGCCCATGCTTCTGATGCCCTTGGTTCCAATGGTACCCATGGAGCCCTTGGTGCCCATGGTGCCCTTGGGAAATAAATTGGTGGAAAATGGAATTTAAAATTCTTACAAGTATTAGTATTTTATTGACTAATTTCTCTTCTTACTTTATTTCTTCACTTTTTAAAATTCCACGACCCAATTTATTGGGTCATGATGGTGCCTACTTAACCCTTCAATAGGTAAGCCAAGGCTTAGCCTAGAATGATAAGTAACAGGATAATTGGCGAAAGATAAGATAAGAATTTAATAACACTTCACAGTAGGAGTAATAAGGAGAGAGATATATCTAAATAAAATAGTACGGGTCAAAAAGGAGAGGAGTGAAAAACGACAAATGCTATCCATGAAAAATAAAAATCGGTACAAGAAAAACTAAATTCTGAAATATGAGTACTAGAAAGTAGAAAATATACAATTAGTCGCGAAATGTGCAAGATACTATCAAACTATAGCAACAGGAGAGAGGATTAACTCCGGCTTTGAAAGCTCACCCTATCTCCAAAGCTGCAATAAGCCTGCAGTAACTTTTGTGGCCACAACTCATACTCAAATATGTATCTGAAAAAGATGTAGTGTGAGTACCAAAACAATGGACACTCGGTAGGAATCATAAACCGATCGAGCTAAATTACTTAAAAAGTATAATAATATGCGATAGTGTAAACTAAAGCTTGGAACAAAGGGATAAATATGAAATAATATTGCAAAACAGGCTAAAATAGTTAATGTGTAGAATAAATAATTCAAGAGTAAATACAGTTTAACTTCAACCAACTGGGTCCCTACAACCCCAGAAAGCACAAACAACAAAGGAATAATCGAACCAAACCCGCATAAGCCCGGTGGATTAAAAAAAGGAAGAGACATCGGTAATAAGAAATTTAAAGTTTGCTTAAATGTGATAACATACTTAAAATACCATCCAAACAATATATGTCGGACTTGATCCAAAACTGGAGATTAGTACCACCATAAAATAGTGTCACTTATAGGTGATAAATGCCGAACTTGAACCGAAACTAGTACAAAAGTTTAAAAGTAACGATAATTCAAGATAATAGCTCTCCGTCATATCAAGAAAATTTAAATCCCCATGACGAACGGTCAATTCTATAAGCGAAGTGGGTTACAATCACGAGGTCCATAATCAAAGTTATTAAACGTTAAATATTAGTCTTACAAAAGTTGTTAGTGTAAGAGAAGTTTGATAACCTATCGAAATCATTCTATGTTTCATGATTTAACCTAACGTAGTGAATGAATGACTTGAGTGTAAAGAAACCCTGGACCCTGAAACCTAAACATATATATGTAGGATATAATTAAAATGAATTGCACATATTTTTAATAATAGTCAAATGATATTCATTCTCACAGAAATCAAGAACTTGACTTAGTTATCAAACAAATGGGTCGAGAATCCTAATGCGTCAGGTTCATATATCTAGTGAGTTAAGAAAGAAATGTCGTTATCGACTTGTTCATTGATATTTTGCTGGAATGTGGTTATCAATGAAGTGGGTCAAATATATTTTGCTTGAGTGTGGTTAAGAAAGAAATGATTTTATATTTTTATAGTAAAATATGGTTATGGACTTGTTCATTGATATTCCTAATTAGGATAAGTTGATATATCTTAGGATAAAAGTTATTTTTCTTTCTAATAATATTTTTCTTATATCAAGTGGATATAATCAAATATAATCAAAGATAAATCAATTCTAATTAAAAAAGGTAATAGAAGAAATGCATGATCAAAAAATAAATATCACTAAAAGTTTACCTTAAAACTTATTAGATACCAGAGTCAATGGCAACTGATAATTTTAACTACTATTATATTTGAACCAGTAACTCCCTCCGTATGAATGAAGTACTCTAATCATTCTATTAGTACATAACTTATAATCCGAAAGAGAATTAAATTAAACTAGTCATGTCAATGGATTGTAATTATCATATAATATATAAGCACAACTTATCAAATGATTAACAATTGTGGATAAATCACTAACCCTTTAGCATAATTGTAGATAAGTGTTACTAATAATATATTTTCTATAAAAATAATTTTTACTACAAGTTCTAAATTAGTGAAAGGCTATGTATGGATAAATACCATGATTGTGTTAGCATAGTAGCATATGGAAGTTGGTGATTTAAATTTTTTATTTTATTTCTAAGAATGTGCAACAAGTAAGACCCCGCAAATTCGTGTGTCAAATTTAGCTCGTAAAGCTCCATGAAAGATCCCAAGACTTAGAAATTTTTCTAAGTGTTAAAGATTCAGCACTTAGTCTCATTTTAGACCTCCAAATTTCGAGGATTTATTTGACGACCTTCCCGACCTTCATTTGCGTTGCGATTGGGTAAGGTTGTAGTACATCCCGGGTAAGTTTTGGAATTTTTGGAATCTATTTAGAGCATTTTCAGAATTCGAACCAGTAGCATCATGCGATTAGCATGTGATGCATGTTATATCGTATGGTGCCAGTATGCTATAGATCATGAGACACATGATATTCTGCGGTGGGAAATAGCATGCGACGCATGCTCCATCACACGATGCCAAAAATTTCAAGATTCTAGTTCCGTGTCCTTAAGGGCATTTGGGTCAATTTGCATCGATATATAAACTTCTAAACTTGCCCTTTTGTTGATTTTCCCTCAAGAACAACCAAGAACATAAGTTAGGGTTTTCATAGAAGCTCCAAGAATCAAGAGATTTCATCGTAAAACTTCAAGGAAACTTCTAACTAAGGTATGCGTGAGTTGATTCATGGACTCCTTTAATCCATGAAGCTCAAGAACCATCTTCTAAATTTTGTATTATGATGTTTATGTTGTTGATGGTTGATGATCATGTTGTTGGTGATTGATGATGCCTAAGATGGGATTTTTATATGTTTATGTGAATCTATGGTGGTATATGATGTATAAATATGTGAAATTATGGTCGAATATTTGTAATCTTGATGAATCCACCTATGCCCAAGATGTGCATGTAAGGTGTTTGTGAAAATACCTAAGAGAATAGAAATCATGCTTTTATGACATAATAGGTCCTAAATGACTATTCCATGTTCAACGTAATTTCCATGCTATTGTCTTGAATTGAAGATGTTGTATGAGATGCTCATGATATTGTTGTGATATGGAATGACCACGATATTGAATCCATGCAAGTATATATATATATATATATGTTGTATGCGTTCCCGTCCATGTGATATATTGTTGAGAACCATGCTTAGTATGAAATTCCTACTTATGTTATTGTAAATTGTGGACTCTATTCTTATGATGACTATCAGTCTTGTGTGTTAGTTTCCTTCCATCGAGTCCTAGGGGTACTTGTACCCGAAAACTATAGCTGTGTGCCCAGAGCTAGTGTTATGTTTTAAGAAATCCTCAGTCAAGCTATGCTCTGTAGATTTCAGTTAGTTATGTGACTCGGGAAAACTCAGAAATCTCAGGAGTTCAGTAGTCTCAATAATTTCAGTACTCTCAGTCAGACCTCAGATCTCAAGTAGCTTTTCTGTCAGTCAACGAAACTCAGTGAATTCAGCTTAGCTCGGCTAAGAAATAAAATACTATCATCTCAGTTAATTAGTTTAGTTAAATAGTTCAGTTAGTCAGTTCATCTCAGTTAATCTGTTTAGAGTCTTTTAGTTGGGAGTTAGAACTAGCACCGAGTGAGTATGGGGATGGAGACTTCCCTGTTATAGAGGCAGAGCCATTAGCAGCAATCCCTGTACTCCAGAAATACATAGACAGTTCAGGACAGGTGTCACCTATCAGATTAAGGCTATACTTTACTATTATATTACCTTAGCCTTGACTTTCTATTCAGGGTCACCCGCCAGAGAGGGTTGACCATAGTAGAGGTCTTTACCCGTGGAACGGTATTGACACTCTTCCAATCAGGGAAAAGATTGGACCCCGCTAGTACAGTATTGGGTCATATCGATTAGATGACTACCTCCCATAGTTATAGTTACAGTTTCAATATCAGTTTTCAGAGTACAAATCAGAAATCAGGACTGTCAGATACAGTCATCGATCTCAGTGAGGAACTCAGATAGTTCCATTGATTCATGGACCATCCCGTCAGATATTCTTGGTCTCATATTCAGATGCTTATTATTAGATATAGAGATCAACCGACAGATAGGCTTGATCTCAATCTCAGATTCAGTTGAGTATTATCATTATCAGTACAAGAGAGCACCTGTTATTTAGGCTTGATCTCAAGCTTAGTCACTCTTAACCTTTATTGAAAATTTTGATTATCAGATATAGTTGCTCAGTATCAGTTACATCGGTTACGCCGATCATTATAGTTATGCCAATCATCATAACTATGTATCAGTATTCAGTTTCAAGACTGTTAGACATGGTCCATCAGACCAGTTCTTCATAATTCGAATTGTTAGGAATATTCATTTATCTATCCAGTATCTCAGTATCAGTAAAGTCATGATGTTAGTATTCAGACTCAGTAGTTAGTATCTCCATGAGTTCAGTAGTAGTTATGTATGTATGTATGTATGTATTCTCACGTTCATATTAGTCAGCATGTTCATGCATATAAACCCCACACATTTAGCCTGCCCCTACGTATATTCAATACTTTAGTTGTACTGAAGCATTTGAGCTATCGTGCTTTCTTTTTATGTTACACCATAGGTTCTAAGGTGCATATTCCAGATTAGCAGTAGCAGTTCAGTTAGCAGTGAGTTCTCATCTTTCGAGGACATAATCATTACATTTATTATTCCAGTATTTCAGTTTATTTTTAGTTTAGGGAGTTAGTTGGAGACATGTTCCTTCACTCCTTATTTAGACAGTTTAGAGGCTTTTAGACGATTACAGAGTTTTAAGATTCAGACTTTAGTATTTTCAGTTTTGTTTTGGTACTATGATACCACCTTATTTTGTACGTTTTATTGTTCAAGATTGAATCTTACGACCCTTTTTGTTCCTGTTTCCGCATTTTTATATGTATATTATGCAGTTACAGGTACAGATATCAGTCATGGGTTAGCTTGTGATCCTCCGAGATCATGAGCACCGTGTAGCATTTCGGTTCAGAAAATCGGGTCGCTAAACAACACATCTAAAATGTTTTTTAAAAAATAAAATTCTATCTATATATATCTATATAGTTGCGTTTCACTACTCACATTCCTAAAAAATAATAAAACATAGCGGTAAGACAATACATATCATATATCATAATAATAGGAATGAATTAACAGAACAAATAATTTATGAGCAATAAAAGTAAAAAAGTATGTCTTTTATTGAAACTCAAAGAAACAAACTTTGAATTGTCACAAAGTGAAGTATGAGCACCAAAGACCACACATACATCCCCAAAAGGAAATTTAGCAACAGTAGTATCAGTGCCCCACATGTATTTGTAAGCATCATCAGCCAAGTAAGATTAGATCATGCAACAACATATATAGTCAATAAAAAAATAGTATGCAAAAAATTTACATTGTGAACATTTCATCACCTATACTATTCTTTTTCACTAATCTGAAGAATCACTTTACTTTCTTATTTCGTTTAGACCCAGGTATTATTTCTTGACTTCTTGTTACACTTACAAATAATTCTGATAACTACTATCACAGTTTACTATGTGAAATTTTTGCAGTAGCGTCACGCATCGGCTATAATAGTTTTAGTAAGTATTAGTATTTCGTTGACTGATTTCCTCATTTTAACGTTGATTTTGTTGCTTTAACAGAAATTAAGTCACGTAAACAGCTAGTTTATGGTAGCGAGTGTTGGTTATGATAGCTATTTATTGTAGAAGATATTGTAAGAAAACAAGCGGTGTCTCATATGCTCATGCTCCTTCTGATTTTTATGTAGCGGGTGTCTGTATATTGCTAACTCAAGAACATGCGATTAGGTATATGGCGCGCGACATTCATAGCAGTTGTACATTTTTATTGTTTTGCGTTTGTGCATAGTACATAGTGCATATGTAGATGGCATCTATGGTGCCTAGGTGTGGGTTTCCATGGAATGACTTTGGTCATCGTCGAGCCTATGGTGGTAATGGTGCCCTTGTCGTCCATTGCGCCTCTGGTGCCTATGGTGTGCTTGTTTCAAATGGATCCCTTGTTTCCCACCGCGCCCATGGCGCCCCTGGAAATTAAATTTGGGAAACGTGGAACTTAAAATTTTAACAATTTTTAATGTTTTGTTCACTAATTCTCTTTTTACTTGATTTTGTAACATTTTTAAAAATATTGAAAAATAATTAGGAAAATCATGTTTTAGCAAGTGTGGATATTTCACTGGCTCATTTCCTTTTCTTTAGTTGATTTCTATATTTTTTTTATAAAAAAATTAAATCAGGCAAACATTCAATTTACTTTAGTGAGTGATAGGTTTGATAACTATCTACTGTAGAAGAGGTTGTATGCAAACAACTGTGTCTCATGTGCTTACGTTTTAATGAGTTGCATGTCTATCTACTGTAGAAGACATTGTATGCAAGCAAGGGCTGTCTCATATGCTAACGCTCTTTTGTTTTATTTTGTAGCGAATATGTAAATCTCCAACTCAAGGGCGCGTGATTCAGTATGTGGCACATGATGTTCATCGCATTGTACATTATTTTTGTGGTGTGCGAGTGCATAATACATAGTGTGGTGGGTGCCCATGGTGAATTGGTGCATGGAACCATGGTGTACGTGTAACGCCCGAATTTGCTGAACCGAAACAGCACACGGTGCTCATGACATCGAAGGACCACAAGCTAACCCATGACTGATATTTGTACCTGTATACTACATAATATCTCATAAAATGCGGAAACATGAACTGAAAGGCCATAAGGTTCAACTGAACATAATCTGATAAAGTATCTGAGTAGGGTATGAAATACCCAAAACAACTGAAATAAACTGAAGTCTGAACTTACTAGTCTAAAAAGCCTCTAACATGACTGTCTGAATAAGGATTTGATGGGAAATGTCCCCAACTAACTCCGTCTAGTGAAACTGAACTGAAATAATAAATGGAATAAAATCATATCATCCTCAAGTGAAGAGGACTCACTGCAATTCTGAGTACTGGAATGATACTGCTACTACTGATCTGGAACTCGAACTCGTATCTCTGAACCTATGGCGTAACATAAAAAGGAAAAAACCATAGCGCAAATGCGTCAGGTCGGGAAGGTCGTCCAATAAATCCCCTAAGTCTGAAGCCTTGAAATAAGACTAAGTGTTGAAACACTTATCAAATTTTTCAAAGTATTGGAGCTTGAAAAGCTTAATGAGCTGAACTTTAGACTTAGGATTTTACGGGGTATTACAGTATGTTCGGTGCTCATGGCGCACTTGGTTCCAATGGCGCCATTGGTGCCCCAGATACCTTTGGTTCCAGTGGTACCCATGGCGCCCTTGGGAAATAAATTGGTGAAAATGGAATTTAAAATCTTAACAAGTATTAATATTTTATCGACTAATTTCTCTTATTAATTCATTTTGTCACTTTTTAAAATGCCATGACCCAATTTGTCGAGTCATGATGGAACCTACCCATTCAATAGGTCATCAAATTCGTAGGCCAGAATCATAAGTAATGGGATAGTCGACAGAAGATAAGATAAGTACTAAATGACACCTTACTGTAGGAGTAATAAAAAATGACCTATATCTAAATAAAATGGTACGGGAGTAAAAGGAGAGTAAGGCTATCCCATGAAAAATGAAGGCCGATACAAGAGCAACTAAAACTATAATATGAGTACTAGATAGTAGCAAATATACAATTAGTTGCAAAATGTGCAAGGGACTCTCAAAAAGTAGCAAAAGGAGAGAGGATCAACTCTTCTATTGAAAGTTCACCCTATCTCCAAAGTAGCAATATCCGTTCAGTAACTTCTGCGGCGACAACATATATGAAGATCAGTATCAAAAAAGATGCAGTGTGAGTTCCAAAAACAAAGAACACTCGGTAGGCATCATAGATCGATTGAGCTAAATTACATAAAAAGTATAATAAGATGGGAGAGTGTAAACTAAAGCTAGTAATAAAGGGCTAAATTTGAAATAATACTGCGAACTGGGCTGAGGCAATCAATATGCAAATTAAATAACTCAAGATTAAATATGGTCTAAATACAACCTAACTAGGGGCCCATAATCCTAGAAAGCACAAACAAGGAAGGAATAATCCAGTCGAACCCCTATAATCCTGGTGGATACAAACACGGAAGATACATTCATAATAATAAATTTAAAGTGTTCTCAAATGTGATAACATACTTGGAATACCATCCGAACCATAACTGCAAGAATTGAACCAAAATCGGAGATTAGTACCGCCATAAAAACTTTTACGTATAGGTGACGAATGCCGAAATTAAACTGAAATTAGTACATATGTTTAAAGTAGTGATAATTCAAGATAATATTTTCCCTTCAGATAAGTAAACATAAATCCCCATGATGAACTGTCGAATCTATAAGCGAAGTGGATTAAATCACCAGGTCAGTAAACAAAGTTGATAATGGTTAAATGTTAGTCTCACACAAGTTAGAAGTCTAGGAAAAGTTTATTAACCTATCTAGATCATTCTATGTTTCATGATTTAACTGAAGGTAACAAATGAATTCCTCCTAAGTATAAAGGGACTAACTTAGGTATCTAACCTAATAAAAAGAGGGTTGATGGGATCTGCTAATAATCTCGAGAAATCCATACTAATGTAAGCTCCTAAATCAAACTAGACTAAGGCCTTACAATTTTTTCTGAGGATTTACTAAGTCAAAACATGTATTGAGGAACCAATCTAACCCAATATGAGGGAATATGGGTCAAAATCTACCCAATAGCTCAAAATGGACCCTAAGCGAGGGTTTTCCTAGACTAAAAATGATATTCTAGAGCTAACAAAGCTGTTAGAGTTGGCATCCGAGGCCTTTTTCCGCATGTTTAGGCCTGACACCCTTATCTTAGCAGCAAAATCTTCAAAGAAGAAAATTGGTTCTAAATACCAAACGAACTACCTGGTGACTGTATAGTCAATCCTACCAAGTAATAAATGACTTGGGGTAGTGATGGGAAGCTCTTTGAGAAAGCACAAAGGTGCAGGTAATGTCCTTGTGGGTCATTGCATATAATAAATTGAAAAATAAATAGGAAAAATATGCAGTTTAAAGTTTAAGCAAGTATTAATATTTCATCGATTGATTTTCTTTTTGAGTGTGGAGCATATTACAGTGTCTTCAACGATGCCTCATTGTAATAAACCATACTTTTCTTAGTTCCGTTAAGTTTCTAGTACTTTTATAAGAGGCTAAAAGCTTGAAAATTTAGGTATGACCTTTCATGACCTTTATCCTAGTGTATGAAACACTTATTAGGGGACAAATATTCCTAGAAATCACTTAGATCCAAGTTGAGATAAGACCCTTTAATTCATCAAATGTTTGGTGTTCAATTCTATAAGGGTCAACTTTGAAAGTGTATAACTTTTGATGTATAGAGAATTTTTCAGCTCAAGACCATCCAACTCGTAGATAATTGAGTTATCTTTCCAATGATACCAAATGTTCCTAAATTTGATACTCGAGTCAAAAGTTATGACATTTTTAGTGTGAGGCAGTAAGCTACTGCGATTACACCGCATTACGGTGGCCCTTGAAACGGAAATACGGGTTAAGAATTTTTTGTTTAAATGATGGAGAGGAAATGGGGACTTTTTCCACCTCAACCCAGGTCGTAAAAACATGATCTAAGGCTTCAATTGGGGCATTATTTTCCCCCATTCTCTGATTTTTTCCTCAAGAACAACCCTAATCAATTCCCTCGAGAATCATCAATTAACCTTCTTCTCTTCAACGAAAAAGGATCAAGAACTTAGGATTTCTGATCCAAGAACTTCAAGAATGATTTCAAGATCATCTATAAAGTGTTCAAAGTCAAGCTATTACATCAAATCAACCATAATAACGTATGTGGTGTTTGAACAAGGACAAATCTTTCATTCTTGTGCTTAAAACTTGAATTTTATTAAAGAATTACATGATTTGCAAATAGGGATTTATGCCCAAATTATCTTGATTGATTTTATAGATTTATAAAGTGGTTGAAGTATGCATAGTTTTCTTGATTTAAAGGATTCACGTTCAAGATTTGAATATTATGAGAATGATTTGAGACGTTGATTAAAGATTTCCAATCAAGTTTTAAGCATGACATTGTGATTTTGTTTTCATTATCTTGACTTGATTTGCTAAAGTATTTCATGATTATTATTATGAGCATGAAGTTTATTGTGATTTGACATAATGTCTAACTATGGGTTGTAAGCCATAAGTTTCAGTCTTAATATTCAAGAAAGATGATGTTTAAGAATTCTTTAATAAGCACACATTCAGATTTTAAGCAAGATTTGATCTTTTGATCCTAAGCTACGATACTAAATCCACATTATCCTTATAGTTCATGATTTAAAGCAAAGAGAATTATAATTGGGTGTTATTATAAGCCCTTATGCTATTTTAAGGTGGATTTCCTAAAAGTTCTGAGCAACAAGTATAGGAGTAGTATTTAGCACTGAGTTGGGTATGATTCCAAAGTCTCATGCCCCAGAACTACGTGCCACCATAGGATTAAGATTATTCCCACTTCTACAGGGATGACTAAGATGTGATCACTTAAGCTAAGGTTCTATTCCAATGGAAAAGGTTGAACAGCTCTCCCCATGGGCAAGACGTTGGACTCCATGTCAGGCTCACATGGTTTATGTCGGTAAGAAGATACTCCCAAAGTTCTATAGCTCCTAAGTTCAAAAATCCCTAAGTCCCAAAGTTCCAAAAACATTTCCAAAGCTCCGAAAGTATCTAAGTTTCAAAAGAAAAAAATGATAGAAAAACTTTTATAAGACTAAGTGTAAAGGCTCACACATTTATTCAGATTATGCTTTACGGAATGATAATAGCTATAGATTTTAGTTTTCAGATTTTAGATTCAAACGTGAGCTCTCTTTACACTTAGCCAATATTATTTAAAGAAAAAGTATAAGTACAATTTTTAGAGCTAAGTGTTATAACTCACAAGATTTACATTTGTAACACCCCACATTTTCAAACAAGAAATCGAATCATCGTTGTAAAACCTCGCAAGAATCTTTTACGTGTTAGCTCCTAGTAGTATGCTCATAATATTGAAAAGAGTAGAATTTTTTCTAAGTGTAAAAAGGGACTTAGAATTATTTTGAGTTTCAAAACTTCGGGGATTTTATTTTCAACCTTCTTGATCCCCGTTTCTTATTTATTTTGTTGATATTTGATGGGGAAAGCCAATAGTACATCATGGGTGCCTTTCGGGCACATCTTGGGCGTATTTCAGCGGCATAACTCACTGGTTTGAAATGCTCCTGCATTCTGGGTGCATTTCAGGCCCCAATTTCAGGGTCAACTTCAAACAATCATAACTTCCTATATATAATGACCTGGTAGAGATGCTATATATCCAATGAAAGATCTTTGAGTCTTATTTTCAATGCAATTGATTTTATCCAAATCCAACATCTGAGTAAGAAATTATTCCCAATTTAATTCAGTCTATTAGCTTGTCAACTGAGGAAAAACTGCGACTTTGTTCATTTCCTTAGGGGCATTTTAGTCTTTTACCCCACCCTATCCATCCATAAACACGGGATTAAGCTCCAAAATAACCACATTTCATATATTTTCACTAAAATCCATCAAAAACTCTAATAAGGGTTTCAAACTAAAGCACAAAAATAACTTAAGATTCAACCATGCGTTTTCGAACTTGATTGAAGATTTGGAATCCCCAATCCGTAAGCTTCAAGAATCATCCATTAGTTTTTGAAATAGAGGTACGTGGGGTTTGTCCTAAAAACTACATGGTCTTGAAAATATTAAAGCATGATTTAAAGGTTTTGATGCATGTATTTGATGGGGGTTTTGAAAACTATATTATTGATTATGTATTCCGAAAGTTTCATTGTTGTTGCTTTGGCCTTGTGGTCTTTCCCCCTAAATTGATTTACATGTATACTTATATGTATCAAATTGAGATTTGAGGATTGTTTGAGAATATAAATTATGGACTCCCTCTCTTGTGATAAATTAAAGATTTTGGCTTTACTGGAAAAAGAGTTGAAATGCATGTTTTGTGATTTGAAATATCATAGCATTTGGAACATTGATTTAGAGTTATTGAGAGGGTGTCTTGATATGACTATGTTTTGTGTTAAAGAGAAGAATTGCATGAGAAAGAAACTTTGGGCATAACCACCATCGTTTGTTGAATTGTTGACAAAGAGTTTCTTACATGTGTTTACATGATTTTCAATGAAAGAGTTTGTTGAATTATTTTATTTATATGGTGGCCACAAACTTATGTCTTGAAAACAGAGATTTTTATATACTAATAATGGTTCAGAGATAAGACCTATAAGTCAATGGTATGACGATACCAATTGTTGAATGCCATAACAAAGATAGATTTTCAGAGTTTGATTTTTAGAGATTGCATGTTTTAAAGGATTAAAAAGGGGTTAAATAGTGTTAGGTGGTTACCCAAAGAGGGCATGAGTCAATTTACTGATGGCCTAGAAATCGTATTTTGCCGATACGAGTATTTGATCATGGTACACTGGTGACGACCCAGTGGCCTAGTAGGGACAGAGAATTTGACCCTTGCGGCAAATTGGGTTGGGGGCTTGGCCGCCGAGTTAATGAAAGATCCCATATAGCCCATGGGATAACAGAATTGTAGGGTATACCTCCTAACACAGAAGTATTACAAAGAGTGTCACAGATTTCTGATATTTTCACAGTCTTTTAAAATGCCCATGTGATTTTTTGCTATATGATATGCTTATGAACTATTTTAAATTACTCTTATATATGTTGAATATAAATGATTATTTTGGATTTGATCAGCGTATTAGTACATTTGTATTGACCCCCCTCCCCCTACCTCTCAGGTTCTAAGTCATAGTATAGGGATCCAGATAAGCAGTAGATAGTTTGGACAGCAGAACAGATTATGCAGTGGTGAGCCTTCTATATTCCAGAAGGCCTAATGTCTTACAGTTATTTATCATTCTATATTTTTGGTCTACTGGGGGCCTTGTCCTATATTTCAGAGAGTTGTTTTGAGATATAGTAGAGATTTCGTAGACTAAGTCAGATGTTATTTAGATATTGTTGAACTGCAGTTTCCATTATTTTGTAGAACTCAAAATTGACCGTGTTTTCATAGAAGATTATGTTTCCGAATCTTCTCTTATTATATGAGTATTGTACATGATTACCAGATAGAGAAGGGCATTCCGGGCCTTTACAATTTGGAATGTCCGTCATGGCCAGGCACTAGTTCGGGTCTTGAAAATCTTGGTATCAAAGTACGATTTATGGTCCTAGGGTGTCTGCGAAATTGCACTGGGTAGAGTCTTGTCTATGGGTGTGTAGTGCATCACACTTATAAGCAAGAGGCTACAAGGTGTTTAGGAATGTCTCTCTTTCTTCATGTTCTAGCTTATCCTATAGAGTCAAAATGTTCCTCCTTCATACCTTAATTCATTCTGTGGTGTCTCCCATACGAAAGAAAAGTTATCCTAATCTTTCTTTACTCCAGTGTTCCCAGATAATACTCTCAGATTTACTAGCAGAAATTTTAGAAGTCACATAACGGACTGGAGAGAAGCTCCCTAGTTTTAAATTTTGATCTTGTTCTTATGAGATGTTTAGATAAGACAAGAGTAAGATGCGTATTCTTGGGTCATTGAATATTTTATTAAGTTTCTACCACTTGTAATCTTGATATCATTGTGTTGTTGAAAATAAAAAGTCTAGTGAAGCCGTATGGGGTCTTTTGATTCACTAGCATAGTTGCTTTGTTATTCATTTCGTTTTCTTATTCAAAACACAAAATAAATCAAAGTCTAGTGAATGCGTGTGAGGCCTATTTTGATTCACAAACAACTTGATGTTCATTTTGTTGTTCTTGTGTTTGTTGGAATTGTATTTCCACCCGAGTAGTAGTGTAAGTTAAAGTGTCAGTGTCATGGCCTATTAGTAGTGAAATTAGACCAAGAAGTTGGTGATATTAAGTGATAAGGTTAGAGGTCAGAGTGAGGGTGACTTTTGTGTAACGAAATATTTATAGTTGAATAACCATTGATTGAGAATAATTTACCATTTTGTGGTGGTAAACTAATGTGGTAGTACCATTTGTGGATTGTATAGTAGTCCGCGGAGGAAATGTTTGACTCAGATTGTTATTTTTTTTCTTTTCAAAATAGGGAAAGAACCCATAGTGGATATTTAAGGTGGTTATAGAAACCCCTTATAGGCTGTGCATGAAAATGGCTAGATTAGCCAGTAAGTTACGATTATAAACTCATGGTTGTTTGTGAAATTTGGAGGTAGTATAAATGTACGCTTGGGTAAGTAAGTGTGATGTGAGAAATCCGTATAAGTAGATACGATTGTATGAGGTTATAATATAAGATTAAGGTTGACCATGTCTATTATATGCCTCTATCCCCTTTGACCTTCTTTTCATTGGTAGTTGTGAACTAGTACTACTTGTGAAAGGTATGTAGTAGATTTTTGAGGTATTTGGATAGAATGTCCTAATTTGATAGACTAGTATATTATGTTGCATTCTTCATTAGTGGTAGATGATTGATGCTAGACTATAGTCTTGAATTTAAATGCTATGGTGGTAAATAGTGGCAAGAGATTGATGATATATGGTTTATGGGAATAAATTAGTAGGCTTGATGTGTTGAAATAGCACGTGCTAATGGATTATGATAAGGAAAAAACCGTAAGGTAATGATCTATTATTGTTGTTATGAAGTTCTAGTGTACTAGTGTTTCTTGATGTTTATTAATTTCCAAGTGAGAATTGTGTGTAAGGTTGGGTTAAAAATCATGTTTAGCACTAGAAATTAAGTTTGTAAAGTTAATGGACTTTAAGGTAGTTGTGATGATTGCTTGGGTAATGATACCAGTTTTATGGAAGTGATCCAATAGGCTTGAACAGTGTTCACAAGAGATTAAGTTTATTTGATACAGAATGAATTATGATGTTGTATGTATGATATAGAAGTATGCCAAGGTAATATGAGGTTGCGATACTTTTCTAAGGCTATCACATGTTGTGTGTGGTAAGTGGTACCGTTGAGTTGCTAGGTGGAAAAAGACTAGTTAGATGGTATATGGTATTCTGAATAGCCAAGTTAAGGAACTTTGATCGATGGTGTTGAGCATTTTGATATGATCTTAATTCTCATGGTAGAGTAATATAAGTTTGAAGTTGCTATACGAGTAGGCTATGAAAGAAGTAGAGTGGTTCATTGAAAACTTGGTGATATCCATGTTAAGTGTTAGAATCTAAGATTGAGTCTTTGAAGGTTATGCTATTTGAAATAAAAGTTGAAGTGTTAGAGGGTGTACACTCTAACTATGGCGATACTCGTGAAGATTCGATGTTGGTGAAGTGTTCAAGTATTATATGATGATTATTGGGGGCTATAGAAAGATAGAGTGTGTCTCAGAAGGTGGTATTAGTAGTGGGTTTTCCACTTCCAGGTGTAGTCATTTGGGTTAATTTCTATTAAATATGTGTATTGTCATATTCCAGACCCCAGAGTGCAGTGAATGTAGTTCAGTTTAGAGTATAGTAAGGGATCTCTTGAAGTTAAAATGATGGCTTAAGGCTAAGGGGAAGATGATAGAATAGGTAACCGAGTTAGGCTCTCAGATTCTTTTAGTGATGCCAATATAATATAGAGCATTAGAAAGTGAGGGTGAGACAACCCATTCTTATCTCTGTATTTTTTTCTGTGATCCCAATACCTACTCATGCCTTATATTTAGTTCCATGATTATAGTTCACATTCATGCATATGATAGTGAGTCATGTACTCTACCAGTTCAAAAATAAGGAGTTCCAGTTCATTCAATAGTCGGAATCACATTCCATAAGTCATGAACTTCAGATTAAGGTCATGCAGCTCATGACCCCATGTACTCATGCTTCACAATGTGCTCAGTTCCCATAACTCATGCTATACTCTTAATTATTGGCGAAATTTAGCTTATAGCCGTGTATGCTCCAAATTTAGATAACTTTGATGAATCCTTGATGTTGATTTACTATTCCTATGGCCTCAGTTAAGTGTCAAGTCTTGTATAATATCCTTCCATACTTCAAGGTTTTTTTGGTTCTATCCTCTTAGTGACTCCTCCTTATATAAGGATAGAGGTGGTGATTAAATGTTTCTTGTTCATGAAAGATCATTGTTTGATTGTAGTAGATAAGTCCATAAGTGTGAAATAAGATTGGGGCCAAGTTTTTGATAAATGTGATGGTTAGTTGAAATGTCTGTGTATGTTCTTAAGGTAGCGTGTGGTATTTATATTGATAGTGGTTTAGAGAATATGTGAGGTATGTCTTTATAGGTGTTTTCCTTGAAGTTCATATGTGGTTATAAAGATAGGCATGAATGATATGTTGGGATTTAAGTGGAGGAACTCTATATGCGCTAGTGACCCCATAGTGAGAGTTCAGAGTTAGTCAATGAAGTGGTAAGGCATGTTATGCGTAGGGTGTCAACTTTAAAAAGATATAGAAGGTTGAATCATATGGTTTAGACTAGTATCGTGGTGTGGTATGTTGTATTTTGTGACTTAGAGTTAGGATTGATCATAGTGAAAGGATTTAAGCTACCTTAGACATTAGTAAAAAGATTTATCAATGCCTAAGATTCTTTGCTCCCTAATGCTACTAGAACTTCTTTAGGAAGAGTCCTGAAGAGATACTCCAGTTGGGGTAAGTGTCCAGTATAATTCAGTCAGTATAGCCAACAATTCAGTTTAACAGTCAGGCAGACAAGTACGGTGTTTTCCTACCTTTTCACCTGGTCCTACTTTCCGAAGTCTTATGCATATGACCATCCCAAGATATAGTCAATTCTATCCATGTAAATTGCAAATTCAGTTCAGTCCAAGCATCATGTTTCATATTCAGCTACTCAGTCATGCCCCAATTCATAAGAGTTCAGTGCATAATATCAAATTTTTCCAAGTAATTTAGCTCTAACAGTGTAATGCTCGGGTATGATCTGAGTTTTTTTGCCTCATGATCCGTACTTGTATAAGTTACCACTTCTCAATTCTATATGTATGATTGGATCCTGAATACTTCACGGGAATCCTATAATTTCAAACCGAATCATCTCTTTGAAGCAAGAAAAGTCAAGTTAGCTCATAATTCAATTACATGATAGAAGTGTAAATGTTTTAGATCAGTTATGTCCTTTCTTAGAAGGCACATCATGTTCGTTTTATTCCATACCTCTAAGCTTCAACAACTTCCTACCCATCATTTGAGGACGAATGATCCCAAGGGGGAGATAATGTAACACCCCGCATTTTTGAACCAGAAATTGAATTGTCGTTGTAACATCTCGCAAGAATCCTTTACGTTTTAGCTCCTAGTAGTATGCTCATAGAATTGAAAAGAGTAGAAAATTTTCTAAGTGTAAAAAGGGACTTAGTATCATTTTGAGTTTCCAAACTTCTAGGATTTTATTTTTGACCTTCCCGACCTTTATTTCTTGATTTTTGTTATCGATATATGATGGGGAAAGTAAATAGTACGTCTTGGGTGCATTCCGGTCGCATCTTGGGCGCATTTCAGTGGCATAACTCACTAGTTTGAAATGCTCCCGCATTTCTGGCGCATTTCAGGCCCTAGTTTTAGGGTCAACTTCAAATGATCATAACTTCCTGTATATAATAACCTGGTAGATCTACTATATATCAGATGAAATATCTTTGAGTCTTATTTCCAATGCCACTGATTTCATCCAAATCCAACATCCAAGTAAGAAGTTATGACCTATTTACTTCATCCTGTCAGCTTGTCAACTGAAGGATAGCTGCGAGTTTGTTTGTTTCCTTAGGGGCATTTTAGTCTTTTACCCACCCTATCTAGCCATAAACACAAGATTAAGCTCCCAAATAACTACATTTTACATATTTTCACCAAAATCCATTAAGAACTCTCATAAGGGTTTCAAACTAAAAACCCAAATAACTCAAGATTCAACCGTGGGTTTTCAAACTTGATTGAAGATTTGGAATCCCCAATCCGTAAGCTTCGAGAATCATCCATTATTTTCTGAAATAGAGGTACGTGAGGTTTATCCTAAAAACTACATGGGCTTGAAAATATTAAAGCATGATTTAAAGGTTTTGATGCATGTATTTTAAGGGGGTTTTGAAAACTATATTATTAATTATGTATTCCAAAAGTTTCAATATTGTTGTTGCTTTGGCCTTGTGGTCTTTCCCCTAAATTGATTTACATGTATACATATATGTATGAAATTAAGATTTTAGGATTGTTTGAGAGCAGGTGTTGAGTTCTTTTGATATAAGGGTTCGAGCCAGTCAGAGTTTGTGTAGCATTTTGTTTTCTTCAATCAATCATATTGATTTGGGATAGCTGGGGTTCATGTACCATCTACTTAAAATCAATGCTTGTAGTGGCTTCACAGGCAGTCAGTAGAGTTGTGTATTTTATTTCAATTTTGATTTTAAATAACGCAGAGTTATAAGCATTTTCCTATAGTTGTACTAATCATATTCAACTAAATATGTATCTTTCATTTATTTTGATCAGATGTATGTATCTTATTTAGTTTCTCATGAGTTATGGTATTATAAGGGTTAGCTTAGGATCATTTGTGGTCCAAAGAACTGTGTGATGTCTCGGGACAGATTTTTTGAGGTGTTACAAACTTAGTATCTGAGCACCCAGTTCAAGTGTCCAAGGATGTCTGTGAAGCCTTGTCTAGAAGAGTCTTGCGAAATGGTACAAAGATGTCTGTACTTTTCTTTGAGAGGCTACATGGCATTTAAGAAAAGTTTCCTTTCTTGTTACTCTATATTTTCCAGTAAAATTGTTTCCTCAGAATCTTCTATCTATTCGTGTGTCGCCACAAAATTCCTCATCTTTGTGTTATTCTTGAGATAAAATCATTAGCAAGTTCTAGTTCCTCCCTAGATAATGCGCACAGATTTACTTGTAGAAACTTTAGAAGTCACACAAAGGGGCTTTAGAGTAGCTCCATAGTGTGTTAAGTTCCTTAAGTTGAAAGTTATATCCTCATCCTTATGAGTTGTTCAGTTGAGACAAAGATAGATATGTATTCCAATTGCCCATTGACCCTTTTTAATACAGGCAATGCTCAGAAAAGAATATAGTATAAACATAGATTGTTAAATGAAGTGTGCATTCAAAGGATATTACAAACTTCGGTGTTATGATTTATGAACAGTAGAACCTTATTATAGTTGGAAGTATGGGTATAAAAGAGTAGTGACAAAAAAGTGGGAATGACGATTGATAGAAATTATAGAGATAAACTTATTCATATTATCGAGTTATGTTAAGGTAATATGTCCCTGTGTGTTATTTTAGTTGAGGGTAAAGAAGGAGTTATTAGTTAAGGTGAATTGTTGCTTTCCTGAAGTACGAAAAGAGTTATTGATGGTATTTATTGTGTTTAAAAAACTATAGGATATTAACGAAGTGTTTGGTGGTTTAGTATCATTAATTTAGGTTTATTTTGAGGTAAAAGTAGTTTTAGTTAAAACTTATAGAGCTATGATTGTAATTTAGATGTATATAAGGGTTAACAGAAATGATGTATATAAGGTGGATGTAATGATTTCTTGATTAGTGTGGCTAGTTGTTTGGAAGTGATCGTTTAGGCTTGAATAGTTTATGGAAGAACTTAAGTTTATTTATTCAAAATTTAGTATGATGTTGTAGGTATGATTAGAGGTGTGCCCAAGGTGATATGGAGCTTTATTATTTTTAAAATTTATTAAGTGTTGTGTAGTTAGTAGTACCCTTGAATTGATAAGTATGAATAAGGCTATATGGTATATGATCTAATTTTCAGTTAACTTATGTGTTATAGGGTGATAATGTTGGGTATGCTGGTGTAAGTTAGAGATATGATATTATTATAGTATGAAGGAAGTTAGTATGGTTCAACAAAGGTTTAGAGATATCCATGTTAAGTGTTAGAAGCTAAGTAGGTGAGTGTTTAAGTTGTTATATTGTGATTTTTTGGGCTATAGAAATCTAAGAGTTTAATATCACAAGGAGGTATTATCAGTGGGTGTTACACGTTAAGATACATTCCTTCAAGGTAAGTTTAGTTTTATGTGTATTGATTATACGCTAGACCCTAGAGTAAAGTGATTGCAGTTTAGATTAGAGTTTATTTAATGGTTCACAGACTTAGAGTGATAGCTTAAATCTAAGGGGGAGATGATACAATGAGTAACCAAGTCAGACTTTCATATTCTAGTAGTGATGCAGTGTAGTGTAGAAAATATTAAGGGGGGATGATGCCCGACCCATTCGCATCTCAGTAAAAAGTTCTGTACTTCAGTTATCACGACACCTAGTCATGCCTTACATGTCTTCTCCATGACCATAGTTCATATTGATGCACCTTACATAAAAAAATCATGTACACTTCCAGTTCCTAGTATAAGCATTTCCAGTTCACTCAACAGTACAAATTATGTTCCATGCAATCATGAATTCCAAACTCAGGTCATGCAGATCATGACTCATGTACTCATGTTTTACAGTATATTCAGTTCCAGGTACTCATGACTCCTAATGATCATCGAAATTTAGATTATGTCATGGGTGTCCTCAGTTCCGATCTCCTTAAAGAATTCCTGCATTTGATACCCTATTCCTCAGGCCTCAGTTAAGTGTCAAGTTATGCTTAATATCCCTTGATGTTCTGGGTCCTGTTATTCCATCAACCTTTCAATGACCTTCCCTTACGTCAAGATAGGGATGATGAATAATTGTGCAAATGGGAGGAAGTAAATGTGTTATGTTGGGAAAGATTGTTGTATGTTTATTTTATGTAATTCTATGAGTCTGAATGAATATTGAGGTGAAGTTTTGTGTATGACTTGGTCAGTTGAGAATATTTTATGTGTGTTTACTAAGAATTGAATGGTGCATGGATGATGTTATTGATGGAGGTATTAGAGAATATGAGAAGAATGATTTATGAGTGTTTGTTAGAAGTGTAAATGTGGTCTGAATGAAGGATAGGCTTGAATGTCATCATTGGTAAGTAAGAGGTTTAATTTAGTTGTGAAAAATGGTAAGAAAATTTTTACTAGAGGTGAGTAGTTAGGGCAGTGCTTGGGGTATTAATTCATGGTTCAGATATGTATTATGGTGTGGTTTAATTTGTAGCACCTTGTGGTTTTGAGTTAGGCTTGACAATGATGAGAGAAATTAGTTAAGTTAAGACTTTCGTATACAGATTTATCAATGCCATGTGAGAATTATAAGTTGAATCGAGCGAGTATAGTATTTGTGGGGAATAGTATAGTTGAGAGAGTGTTTAGGAGTGTTGCTAAGCATGAAAATAAGAAGTTACATTGCTTAAAGCCCAGAAATTCTATCCTGACTAATGATTTATAGGTCTAAGTTCCATACCATAGATTATGGTCAATATTGTAATCTCCTATTTAGAGGTCTTGTTCAGATCATGCCCGGAATTATTTGGTCCCTAATATTGTTAGAAATTCCTAAAAAACGTGTTGGAGAAATACTCCATTGAAGTATGATTCAGTCCATATGTCCTACAATCCAGTTTATAAATCAAGCAGATAATCTCCTACAGATTTCCAAACTTTCCATTTAGTCCTACTACCAAAATCTTGCGAGTAGGGCCATCCCAAGAGGAGATTTGTTCACTTTATGTACTTTACAAATACAACACAGTTCATGCATCAAGCATCAGTTTAACATATTAAGTTACAATACATTTCCTAAGTGTTCAATGAATGATCTTAATTTTTCAAGTATTTCAGCTTAGACAGTGTAGTAGGCATTGTATGATCGTAGCCTCGTTGTCTCATGATTAATTCTTGCATAAGCTATTACTTCGCAGTTCATGTGTCATGTTTCTGTAACGCCTCAAAATTGATTCCCGAGACATCACACGATGCTTAGGGTCATAGGAGTCCCCAAGCTAACGCTTCTACTAGCATAACTCATAAGCAACTAAATAAAATGCTTAAATTTGTATAAAATCAGTGAGAACATAAAACTTTTCTAAACTTGATTAATACAAATCTGAACTTTATAAGACTACAACTCTGCTTTTACCAAACAAAACTAAAATTGAATAAATTAACTCTACTGACTATCTATGAAGCCTCGACTAGTACCGACTTTAGGTAGTCAGGTCATGACTCCCAACTATCTAAACTCAATACGACTGAACAAAGAAAATACAATACTTCTTGAACAATATAACTGACTTAAGCCCTTGAATTGAAATGACTCATCACCTACTGACTGAAACCTGGGAACTTGGTGTATGCGCTACAACTTGTACCTACATTATGAGGAAATGTAGCACACAAAAGAGTGTGTGAATCAGTACTTTGAGAATGTACTGAGTATATGGGGTACATTCAGTATATAAAACAACATTATCATGAGGTTTCAAATCATGCATGTCAATTGTGAATGGCTCATATAGCTCTATAAAAATCTAAAATCTGAGATTATACATAATGATAAGTAAAACATAAAAATCTGAATTTCATGAGCCATTATACTTAGTTCAAATGTCAATGTTCTTCTTTTGTTCTCAAATCAAGTGAGCTAACTGAAACTTGGAAATAATCTACATAGTAAATCTGTATATTAATTCTTTTAAATTAGTGAGTTGTTCTAAGAATAGGGGACAACTATTTAGGATGTTCTTCTAACCGACATGTACACCATGTGAGCATCCATAGTATCCCATGACTTGCCCCAGTAAGGTTAGGGCTGTTATACCTTTTCCATTGGAATAGAACAATCTATCTTAGTGATCACTATCTCAGTCATCCACGTATAGTGGAAATCAACATCTCAACGTACGGTGGCGCGTAGTATTGGGGTATGAAACTGTAATAACGTACCTAACTCGGTGATAAATACAACTCTCAATCTAATGCTCAACATAGCAAGAAAATCCACATTTAAAACAATCTCATGGTTTATAATGAAGCTAACAATAGAGTATGTAATCTCCATTTGAAAGAGAATTTCAATTCTATAGTGACAAAAAGGTCAAATCTTTTCTCAATAGTCTTTCTCAATAATATTAGGGTGCTTATAGCACAAAAATTAACAAAATAACAATATCAAAGATGGCTTAATGACCCATGTATTGGTATCATGATAAAATGTCTAAAGATTCATGCTTGATAACAAAATCATTTATAAATCATCTCAAAATCTAGAAATTTCAGCTATGTGCATAATAATATCAACATACTCATATAATTCAGCTTCTAAAACATTACAAATCTCAAAATCTCATGCATAGCAATATTGGGTATAAACCCCAACTTCAATATCATAAGAAAACTCATAAAATCATGTAATCTTTGAAATTAAAATAAATTTTGGGCACAAGGACGAAAGGATTGTCCTTGTTGTAAACCCCAAATACCATAGATTAAGAACTTGAATGAACTCTTGCTTTTGGGGCTTTATTTGTACTTTAGATAGGAGATTCTTGAAGCTCTTGGTCTGAGGATTCTGATTCTTGAAGAAATTTTGAAAAGTTACGGTTAAATCTCAACTTCTCTTGGGTTTTGGTTTGAAACCTTAGGATAAGTTCTTGATGAATTTTAGAGAAAAAAATCATATTTTGGTGTTTTAGGAGTTTAATCCCATGTTATAGCGGGATAAGGGGTGGAAAATACCCATTTTTCCCTTAAAAATGCGAAAATAGAATCTGGAATCTGTCGCACGCTAATCACATAATGCTATTGTATCAGTCATGAAAATGGTCATAACTTTTTATTTGGGTATCGTATTTTTGATAAATTGGTACCGTTGGAAAGCTAATTCAATTATCTACAATTTGGTGGGTCTTAAGATGAAAAATTCCATGTATAGAAGGAGTTATACCTATTTAAAATAGACCCTTGTAGAATCATATATCAAACATTCAATTAATCAATTGATCTTAGCTCAACTTTGTTCTAAATTATTCCTATGAACATTTTTCACCTCTCAACCACTTAATAAAAAGGGCAGCTCGGTGCACTAAATCTACCACTCTGTGCGGTGTTCAGTCTCTAAACCACTTAATAGACTATGATAATGATCATGAAACTTATAATCATATTCAAATCATTTGGATTAGAGCTTAGACGTGTCAGAATGACGGTTAGAATTCTAGCATGAAAATACGAGGTATTACATTATCTCCTCCTTGGGAACATTCATCCTCGAATATGGATAACTAAGCTGAAGAACAGAGGAATATTAGTCTATAAGCTATCATGCACAACTGATATAAACTGAATCATTGAATCTCAAATATACTGAGCTACTG
>JAPEIP010000007.1:4643546-4656718 GCA_026120095.1 Capsicum chinense
TGTAAAAATTATAGAATACCCACGGTTGAATCTCTAGCTATTTAAATTGTTATGTTGAAACCCCAAAGGTTTTTCTTGGTGAATTTGGGTGAAAGTGGTGTTATTTTGGGGTTGGAGGGATTTAATCCCGTGTTAGAGAAGGTGTGGGAGTTGAAAAATACCATTTTTCCCTTAATGAGATGGGAAAAGGCTGAAAATTTCCCCAGGCATACAATGGACCATGTGTCGCATGATCTATCCCACCGCAAAGAAGCATGTGTCACATACTGCATAGCACTGCAGAGAAGCATGCATCGCATGCATATCGCATGATGCTACAGGTTTGAAAACCAAACAAGCCCTAAACGATGTCCAAGAATTCCAAAACTTAGCCAGAACATACTACGACCTTGCCCCATCGCAATGCAACAAAATTTTCAAGAAACGAAGGTCGGGAAGGTCACAAAATAATCCAACAAAGATTCAAGGCTTTAAAAATGACTAAGTGTTGGAACACTTAATAAAATTCTTAGTGTTAAGCTCAACTTGACTTGTTTCATAGGCTTTAACGAGACAGAAAATTTCGATGTCTTACATTATCTCCCTCTTGGGAACATTCATCCTTGAATGACGCTTGATATGCCAAGAATACAAGGGAAATGTAGGGTATACCACTGAGGTAACTTACTAAGCTCATCTTCACTTCATTCTGAACTCCGGATATAACATAAAATGCATTAAATCACTACATAACAACTGAACAATAAGAAATAACAGTTGTACTACAACAACTTTGAATATAAAAGGGATGTTTTAGAGAAGAACGGTACCTTCAACTTGATCGGAGCTTGCGAAAAATAGGTGCGGGTACTTGGATCGCACATCCGCCTCGGCTTCCCATGTTGCACCCTCAACTGATTGGTTTTGCCACAACACTTAGACCAAGGGAACTTTTTTGTTCCTTAGTCTTCGGACTTGGGAGTCAAGAATCTCAATGGAGATCTCATCAAAGGAAAGACTATTCTGAACTTCAGTATTCACAGAAGGATCAACTATCACGGAATCGCCAATATGCTTTCTAAGCATGGAAACATGGAACACCGGATGGACAGTTGATAATTCCGCAGGCAACTCCACCTCATAATCTACTTTACCAACACAGCTAAGAATTATTTGAGGGCCAACATAATGGGGGACTAAGCTTCACCTTCTTCATGAATCTCTTCACCCCTTTTATGGGCGAAATCTTGAAATACACCAAGTCATCAACTTCGAACTCAAGGTCACTTCTACATACATCCGCATATGACTTCTGATGACTCTGAGTTGTTTTTAACTTCTCTTTAATCAACTTGAATTTTTCCATAGCCTCAAATACCAAATCAGGACCACTCACAACAGCCTCACCCACCTCAAACCAACTTATGGGTGACCTATATTTTCTCCAGTACAAGGCCTCAAATAGGGATATGCCAATAGTAGAATGGTAACTATTATTGTAAGCAAACTCTATCAATGGTAAATGATCATCCCAACTCTCCTTGAAATTGAGAGCACACATTATCAACATATCCTCTAAAGTTTGGATGGTCCTCTCAGCCTGACCATCTATTTGCGGGTGAAAAATAGAACTCAAATGTACTTGGGTACCCAGACCCTTCTGAAATGTTTCTAAAACTGCGAAGTAAACTGAGTACCCCTATCTGAGATCATAGACAACGGAAATCCATACAATCTAACCAACTCTCGGATGTACAATCTAGCATAGCCCTCAACAGTATAAGAAGTATACACCAGCAAGAAGTGCGCAGACTTAGTCAGCCTATCAATAACAACACAAATAGAATCATGATGGCATCGGAAAGGAGGTAAACCAATCACAAAATCCATATTTATCTCTTCCCACTTCCAAGTGGGAATACCAAACTCCTGCATCTTACCACCAGGTCTTTGGTGTTGAACCTTAACCTGTTGGCACGTTGCACACTTAGCAATTAATATTGCTATATCTTTCTTCATGCCACTCCACCAATAGATTTTTCTGCAAGTCGTGGTACATCTTGGTGGCACCAGGATGAATGGAATATCACGCACTGTGCACTTCATCCATGATCCTTAGTCTCAGATCATCAACATTTGGAACATATAATATACCCTGCAACATCAACACACCATCTCCCCCTTGGGAGAAAACCTCCACCTTTTGGTCCTAGATTGACTCCTTCAGTTTGACCAAACTAGCATCTACGTCTTGCTTCTTCTTTACTTCCGAAACCAAGGAGGATTCGAAACTACTCTAAACCCTTATACTACCTTCAGAAGAGTTAAGCAACCTAACCCTCAACCTAGCCAGACGATGCAAATCACGATCAAACTCCTTTTTACCCTTTTCAATATGCGAAACACTACCCATAGACACCCTACTAAGGGCATTCGCCACTACATTGGCCTTTCCCAGATGGTACAACCCACTCATGTCATAGTATTTTAACAGCTCTAACCATCTTCTCTACCTAAGGTTCAACTCTCTCTATGTAAATGCATACTGCAGGCTCTTATGATCAGTAAATACATCAACATAAACACCATACAAGTAGTGTCTCTAGATTTTTTAGAGAAAATACAGCAACAGCTAACTCTAAGTCATAGGTTGGGTAATTCTTCTCATGGGGTTTCAACTGTCTAGAAGCATAAGCTATAAATTTACCCCTCCGCATCAATACACAACCTAAAACAACTCCAGAAGCATCACAGTATACCATAAAACCATCAACACCATCAGGCAGCATCAAAACACAAGTTGAAGTAAGTCGAGTCTTCAACTCCTGAAAACTCTTTTCTCAAGAATCAGACCACGAGAACTTAACTTTCTTTTGGGTCAATTTGGTCATAGGAGATGCTATAGAAAAGAAACCTTCAACAAAACGACCGTAATAGCCGACTAGACCCAAGAAACTTTAAATGTCAGATGGAGAGATAGGTCTAGGTCAGTTTTTTTTTAATAGCTTCTATCTTTTGGGGATCAACCCCTATACCTTCGGTAGAAATAATATGACCAAGAAAAGCAGCTGAACTTAACCAAAACTCACAGTTGCTGAGTTTGGCAAACAAATAATGATCTCTAAGGTTTTCCAAGACAATTCAGAGATGATTTACATGCTCTTTCTCACCACAAGAGTATACTAGAATATCGTCTATAAATACTATAACAAACATATCAAGATATGGTATGAGCACTCAATTCATGAGGTCTACAAAAGCTGCTAGGGCATTACTTAACTCGAAAGACATAACAAGAAACTCAAAATAACCATAGCAAGTTCGGAAGGCTATTTTCAGAATATCACACTCCCTAACTATCAGTTGATGATAGCCAAAGCGAAGGTCTATCTTTGAGAAGTAACTTGCACCTTGCAATTGATCAAACAAATCATTTATTCTTGGAAGGTGATACTTATTTTTGATAATGACTTTGTTCAGCTGGCGATAGTCAATGCACATATGCAAAGAACCATCTTTCTTTCTCACAAATAAAATAGGATCACCCCAAGGAGAAACACTAGGCCTTATGAAACCTTTATCAATAGATCTTTGAGTTGCTTCTTCAACTCCTTAAGTTTTGTAGGTTCCTTATGGTAAGGAGGAATAGAAATAGGCTGAGTATCGGGAAGAAGATCAATCCTGAATTCTATCTCTCTTGCGGGAGGTACCCTTGGAAAATTTATTAATGATGCTAACTGACTGGACAGTTGGACTCTCAGACTTATTGTCCTTGTCTCTAACCAAATTATAAATGCACCCTTTGGAAATAAGCTTTCTAGCTTTGAGAGATGAGATAAAATGATTCTTGGGAGATACACAACTCCCAGGCCAGTCAAACACAGATTCATCAAGAAACTGAAACTTGACTACTCGGGTATGACAATCTATAGAGGCATAAAAAGATTGAAGCCAGTGCATACCCAGAATGACATCAAAGTCCACCATGACAAACTCAATCAGATCAGCAAAGATGACTCTATGTAGGACTATAATAGGGAACTTTCTATAAAATTTCTGGGCAATAATCGACTCACCCACTGGGGTAGAAACTAAGATAGGCTCATGAATATTTTCTAGAATCACTTCAAAATTCACAGCAACCAGCGGTGTAGCATATGAAAAACTGGACCCAGGGTCCAACAATGCATAAATATCAAATTGAGATATACGGAGCATACCAGTAACAACATCAGGATAGTCCTCTGCTCCTGGTGAGATGGTAAAGCATAAAACTAATTTTGGCGTTGACCGCCAGTGGTTCTAGAACAAACGCCTTGAGCTGGGGCTGGGCGAGTTACCTGAACTAGAGCACTAGCATTCTGAGTCTGAGTCTAAGAGTGATTATCACATCGCCCTTGTCTGGCATGTGGTCACTCCCTAAACTTGTGGCCCATGTTATCACACCCAAAGAAACCTTTCTTTACTCCCTAACACTCACCCAAATGGATCCTACCATATTGGGTACATGGAGGATTGGCTTACTGCCAACACTGTGCTGAGTCCTGGACACATACGACTTACCACTTTACTCCTACCTACCCCTAGGTGCGGGAGCGCTGGCTGGCGACGGTTTTGGTGTAGCTGAATGGTTTGAAAACTGAGGGCAATACTCTTCTTGTGATCTAGTCTGGCCTTGTTCGTGCTGATCGGACCTAGCTCTCTTATTCCCTCTCCTTGATCTTGTCTGCTTCAATCTATTGGGCATGTGTCATCAGTTGGGAAAGGTTCATATCATGGTTAAGCATAGTAGACCTGCATTCCTTAACAACATAGCTTGAAACCTCTATCACAAATTTACTCATACTGGCTCGGTTATCGGCTACTAAGTCAGGAGTGTATTTGTCCAACTGATTGAACTTCAAGCAGTACTCCATAACCATCATAAAGCCCTGTCGTAAGTTCATGAACTCCTCTATCTTTGCCTTTCTCATCTCCAAAGGAAAGAACTTATTGAGAAATGCATCCTGGAATTCTTCCCAAATCATAGGGGCGACACTCTCTTCTCTACCCTTCTTCTATGCAATTACACAATCATAGGCAATGTATTTAAATTGGTATGATGCCAACTCCAAACTATCCTCCTCAGAGACATGCACCACCTATTGATTTTCCTTACTTCCTCCAAATAAAGTTGTGGTTCCTCACTTATCTTGGACCCATAAAACTCCGACGGGTTCATCCGCATAAAGTCATGAATCCTAGAAGAAGCTAAGTCACCTCTCTATTGCTATAGGGCTGAGAATGGGTTGGCTTGAATGTTTGCAGTTACAACTTGGGCCAGCACCTGAAAGGCTACTCGAAACTCACCATGGGGCACATTTTCATTTAGGAGATTAGCAGGCTGAGGTTACTATAGCTCCCGCTCGGTGCTAAAGACTACTCCCGGACTTAGCTTAGATCTTTTCAAAAGAAAATCCACCATAAAACAGCTAAAAAATTCACAACAGGAGCCATCATGCTACCCTTTTCATAATAAATTAATAAAAGTGGGTTTCTTTTCTCATCTCTGGTTCAAAATTAACCCCATTTTACTACCAAAAGGTCAAAGCTTCTTTATCATCTCAAATAATTAAAATTCAAGGTGTTTATAACACATGATTTCTCAAAAACAGCAATCTCAAATATAGTTCAAAACCCATGTCTCGATATCACATTAAAATTTATTAAGATTCAAGCTTTACATCATAAACATATATAAATTTCTTCAAAATCTGGAAATTTCAGCTTTAAGCACAAAGTATCATTGTTCTCATATAATTCCACTTATAAAATATTGAAAATATCATAATCTCATGAGATTCAATATAGGATATAAATTCATGCTTCAAATTCATAAGATAATCATGTAAAACCATGTAAATTCGTAAAACAAAGGAAGTTTTGGGCACAAGAACGAAAGGGTGTTCTTGTTGAAAACCCCCATATACCTCAAACTTGAAGCTTTAAATGACTTTCTGAATGACGTATGCTATTCACGAACTTTTGGGTGTCCCTCGTTTCCTTCGTAACGGGGATTCGGACTATGGAAAAATTATAGAATTTCCACAGTTGAATCTCTAGCTATTTATATTTTTATGTTGAAACCCTAAAGGTTGTTCTTGGTGAATTTAGGTGAAAGTGGTGTTATTTTGGGGTTTGTGGGATTTAATCCCATGTTAGAGAAGGTGTGGAAGTGGAAAATTACCATTTTTCCCTCAATGAGAAGTTAAGAGGCTGAAAATTTCCCCAGGCATGCGATGGACCATGCATCTCATGCTCCATCCCACCACAGAGAAGCATGCGTCGCATGCATATCGCATGATGCTACTGGTTTGAAAATTAAACACGCCCTAAACGATGTCCAAGAATTTCGAAACTCATCTGGAACATACTATGACCTTGCCCCATCGCAATGCAATAAAATTTTCAAGAAACGAAGGTTAACAAGGTCACAAAATAATCCAACAGAGATTCAAGGCTATAAAATGCCAAAATGTTGGAACACTTAATAAAATTTCTAAGTGTTAATCTTAACATGACTTGTTTCGAAGGCTTTAACGTCACGGAAAATTTTGGTGTCTTACATATAGTTCCAAAGTTCCAAAGCTCCTAAATCCCAAAGTTCCAAAAATATTTCCAAAGTTCCCAAAGTCTCTATGTTTTCAAAAGAAAAGAATGATAGAAAAGCTTTTATAAGACTAAGTATTAAGGCTCACACATTTATTTAGATTATACTTTATGAAAAGATAATAGTTATAGATTTTAGTTTTTAGATTCAAACATGAGCTATCATTACACTTAGCCAACATGATTTAAAGAAAAATTATAAGTATAACTTTTAGAACTAGGTGTTATGACTCACAAAATTTACATTATATGCCTTACTATTCATAATTTATGCTAATCAGATTTCATCTTACTCAACCCTATGTGAGTCATTTACATTTAGCATGCATGATTTTATAAATTGTGATGATATTGAGATATTATTTTACTTATGCATTCACCTCCATATGGTCAGTACATTCCCAAAGTACTGATCCACATATATGTATATGTGCTACATTATCTCATAATGTAGGTACAAGTCATAACACACATTATAATCAAAAGGTTGTAGCTTCTAACCAGTAGGGGATGAGTCCTTTTGATATAAAGGTTTGAGTCAGTCAGATTTTGTGTAGAATTTTATTTTCTTCATTCATTCATATTGATTTGGGATAGCTAAGGTTCATGTCCCGACTATCTAAAATCAATGCTAGTAGAGGCTTCATAGGCAGCTAGTAGAGTTGTGTATTTTATTTCAATTTTGGTTTTAAATAACACAGAGTTGAAAGAATTTTCCTATAGTTGTACCGATCATAATCAATTAAAGATGTATCTTCTTCTTATTTTGTTTAGATGTAGGTATCTTATTTAGTTGCTCATGAGTTATGACAGTATAAGGATTAGCTTGGGATCACTTATGGTCCTAAGCACTGTGTGACGTATTGGGATAGATATTTGGGGTTCTTCAAACTTAGTATCTGAGTACAGAGTACAAGTCTCTTAGGGTTTCTGTGAAACCGTGTCTAGTAGAGTCTTGCAGAATGGTACAAAGACATTTGTACTTTTCTTCGAGAGGATACAAGGAATTTATGAAAAGTTTTTTTTCTTTCCTACTCTAGATCATGCAGTAAAGTTGATTTCTCAGAATCCTCTATCTATATGTGTGTTGCCCCAAAATTCCTCATCTATGTATTATTCTTGAGATAAAATAATTAGCAAGTTCTGGTTCCTCCCCAGATAATGCTCTCAGATTTACTAGCAGAAACTTTAAAAGTTACATGAAGGCACTTGAGAGTAGATCCCTAGTGTGTTAAGTTACTTAAGTTGAAAGTTATATCCTCATCCTTATGAGTTGTTTAGTTGAGACAAAAATAGATATGTATTCAGATTACCCATTGGCCCTTTTAATACAGGTAATGCTTATAAGAGAAGATAGTAAGAACATAGACTGCTAATTGAAGTGTGCATTTGTAGGATATTACAAATCTCGGTGTTATGATATATGAATGGTAGTACCTTATTATAGTTAGAATTATGGGTATAAAAGAGTAGTGAAAAAAAGTGGGAGTGTGATTGATAAAAAGTATAGAGATAAACTTATTCATGTTATCGAGTTGTATCAACTTAATATGTCCTTGTGTTTTAGTTTAGTAGAGGGTGATGAAGAAGTTATTTGTTAAGGTGAACTGTTGTTTTCTTGAAGTACGAAAGGAGTTATTGATGGTATTTATCAAGTTTGAAAAATTATAGGATATTGATGAAGTGTTTGGTGGTTTAGTATCATTAATTTAGGTTTTTTTTTGAGGTTGCATAAAGGATTTTTAGTTAAAACTTATAGAGCTATGATAGTAATTTAGATGTATAGAAGGGTAAATAGAAATCATGTGTATAAGGTGGATGTAATGATTTCTTAATTAGTGTGGACAGTTGTATGGAAGTGATCTAGTAGGCTCGAACAGTGTATGCAAGAGCTTAAGTTTATATGTTCGCAATTTAGTATAATGTTGCAGGTACGATTAGAGGTGTGCCCAAGGTGATATGGCTATTTATTATTTTTTAAATTTATTAAGTGTTGTGTGGTTAGTAGTACCCTTGAATTGATAAATATGAATGAGGCCATGGGGTATATAATGTTCTTGCTAGTTAACTTATGAGTTATAGGTTGATGATGATGGGTATGCTAGTGTAAATTAGAGATGTGATATTAGTAGATTATGAATGAAGTTAGTATGGTTCAGCAAGGGTTTAGAGATATCCATGTTAAGTGTTAGAATATAAGTTGGTGAGTGTTGAAGTTGTTATTTGATGATTTTTGGGGATATATAAATCTAAGAGTTGAATATCATAAGGAGGTATTAGCAGTGGGTGTTGCACGTTAAGATACAGTCCTTTAGGGTACGTTTATTTTTATGTGTATTGATTATACGCCAGACCCAGAGTAAAGTGATTGCAGTTTAGATATAAGTCTATTTAGTGGTTCATAGACTTAGAGTAATGGATTAAAGCTAAGGGGGAGATGATAGAATGAGTAACCAAGTTAGACTTTCAGATTCTAGTGGTGATGCCAGTGTAGTGTAGAAAATAGTAAGGGAGGATGATGTCCGACCTATTCCCATCTCAGTACAAAGTTTTTTACTTTTGTTATTATGATACCTAGTCATGACCTACATGTCGGCTCCATGAACACATTTCATATTTATGAAAATTATAGAAAAAAATCATGTACACTTCCAGTTCCTAGTATAAATAGTTCCTGTTCACTCAGCCGTACAAATTATGTTCCATGCAATCCTAAATTTGAAACTCAGGTCATGTAGATCATGACTTATGTACTCATGTTTTATAGTATATTCAGTTCCAGCTACTCATGCTACACTCCTAATGATCATTGAAATTCAGATTATGTCATAGATATCATCAGTTCCGATCTCCTTAATGAATTCCTACGTTTGATACCCTATTCCTCAAGCCTCATTTAAGTCAAGTTATGATTAGTATCCCTTCATGTTTTGGGTCCTAGTATGCCACCACCCTTTAAGTGATCTTTCCTTAGGTCAAGATAGCGATGATGAATAATTGTGTGGATGGGAGGAAGTAAATGTTATGTTGGGAAAGATTGTTGTATGTTTGCTTTATGTAATTCTATGAGTCTAAATGAATATTGAGGTGAAGTTTTGTGTATGACTTGGTCAGTTGAGAATATTTTATGTGTGTTTTCCTAAGAATTGAATAGTGCATGGATGATGTTATTGATGGAGGTATTAGAGAATATAACAAGGATGCTTAATGAGTGTTTGTTAGAAGTGCAGATATGGTTATAAAGATAGGCTTAAATGTCATCATTGATAAGTAAGAGGTTGAATTTAGTTGTTAAAATGGGATGTGAGTAGTTAGGGCTGTGCTTAGGGTATTAATTCATTGTTCAGATTAGTATTATGGTGTGGTTTTATATGTAGCATCTTGTGGTTTTGAGTTAGGCTTGACCACAATGAGAGAAATTAGTTAAGTTAGACTTTAGTAGATGAATTTATCAATGCCATGTGAGAATTATAAGTTGAATCTAGTGAGTATAGTATTTGAGGGGAATAGTATAGTTGAGAGATTGTTTGAGAAGTGTTGCTAAGCTTGTAAGTACGAAGTTGCATTGCTTAAGGCCCAAAAATTCTATAACGCCATGATTTTCTATAACCGGAATGCCACATGATTCTCATGATCCCGAAGGACCACAAGCTAACCCTCTGCTGGTACCTTCAACTAAGCACTACATAATATAATGAAGTAAATGTGGAAACTGGCAAAAACTTGCCATAAGGTTCAAAACATTAAAAATATTCAAAAAACTGAAAACTCCGTACTAATATATCTATTCGAAAAGCCTCTAAACTGTATGAACTACAGATTTATCTACCTCTATCTGCTGAGAATGCATCATCAACCTAGCAAGATCCATGTCTCTATTGAGCATAACAGATCTACACTCCTTAAGAACGTATCCAGACACACCAATCAAAAACTTACTCATGCTATATCTAGGGTCAAGCATCTGATCTGGGATGTACTTAGCCAACTGATTGAACTTGAGACAATACTCCTTATCTATCATAAAGCCTTGCCTCAGGATCATAAAATCTTATACCTTAGCTTTCCTCATCTCAAGGGGAAAAAGTTATCTAGAAAGGCATCCTGAAATGTCTGCCCAAGTCATGGGAGCTACATCCTCCCCTCTACTCTTCCTCCACAACACTAACCAACCATGAAAAATATCCTTCAGTCTATAGAATGCTAGTTCTACACTCTCCTCCTTAGAAAAATCCATGATTTGGGTGATCTTATTCACCTCCTCAAGATAAAATTGTGGGTCCTCATACTGACCCAAAGAATTTTGGCGGGTTCATTTTCATGAAATCTCTTATTCCGACCATGGATGAATCCCCATATTGCTGAGGTGGGGCAGCAACCTGATGGTTACCCTGAACATTAGTTATCATAACTTGGGCAACCACCTAAAAATTTGCCCAAAGGGAAAATGTTCCTAAAAGATATCATAGCCTCCTATATATAAATATGGCATGCAACACACCCATGCACAAGAATCTAGTAGATACAGCTTTTCAGACTTCATAGGACACAATTGAACATTAGGATCTGATACCAAGTTTTTAACGCCCCAATTTTCTATAACCGGAATGCCACACAGTGCTCATGATCCCAAAAGACCACAATCTAACTCTTTGTTGGTACCTGTAACTGAGCACTACATAATGTAATGAAATAAATACAAAAACTGGCAAAAACTTGCCAGAAGGTTGAAAACATCTAAAATATTCAAAAAACTAAAAACTCAGTACTGATATATCTGTCCAAAACGACTTTACACGGTCTAAACTACGGACTTGATGGGACATGTCCCCAACTAACTCCATCTACTAAAAATAAATTGAGTCTAATATAATACTAAAATAAGAAGAATCCTCGAATGAAGAGGGCTCACTACTATGTCTACTGCTGCTGAAACCTGGAATACTACTGACGCTCTGGATCTCGTGCTTCTGAACCTATGGTATAAGACACCATAGCGCAAGATAAAAGTACGTGTCAGCACTTTAAATGTACTGGTATACTAGATGAGGTAAGGCCGAATGCAACGGCATATGTATAAACATAAATTAACTGAATAACATCAAAATACTAAAATGAGGATATATGCATGAGTACACAAACTAAAACTGGAATAGCAGTAACACTGAATAGAAACTCTAAATACTGGTTTCTGAACACTAACTTACTAAAGACTAAGTCTACTAGTACTGATATCTGAGTTCACTAACTCTGGAATGCTGAATAACTGAGTCTACTGATATCGATAACTGAGTTATGATCTTGCTATGTTGACAGACTGAATGTGAGATCAAACCCATCTAGAGGATGATCTCTGAATCTACTAATAATAATATGAAATGATTGCGTATGAGATCAGGACTATCTAGCGGGTGATCTCTGAATCTTCTGATAAGGATAATGATTAACTGAGTTTGAGATCAGGCATGTCTAATGGGTGATCTTTGGATTTTTTAGTACTGATGCAAATTTGCTTTAAGTGAGACCAGGCCTATCTAGGGGATGGTCTATGAATCTATGGAACTGTCTAAGTTCCTTACTATGCTGAGTGACTGTATCTGACAGGCCTAATTTCTGAGTTCTACTCTTAAGACTGAGACTGAACTGTAACTGTGGGAGTTTTCACTTAACTGACATGCCCTAAATGTAAACTAGTGGGGTCCAACCTGTAACCCCAGCTAGCAGGGTGTCAATACTGTGCCACGGGTAAAGACCTCTACTAGGGTCAAGCCTCTCTATGGGGTGACCCTGATCAGGAAGTCAAGCCTAAGGTAGCATGGTAGTCAAGCCTTAATCCAATGGGTGACTCCTGGTCCCGCGTTGGCTATGCACTTCTGGAGTACAGGGGCTGCTACTAACGACTTTGCCTCTCTAATGGGAAGCCGTCATCCCTGCACTTGCTCGGTGCTAGTTCCTACTACTATCTGAAAGACACTAAACTAATTCTTAAACTGTACTAGACTGAGCTGAGTTTGTTACTAATTATATTAATTGATTGATATTACTGAGTTCACTTGATTTCATTTTTTGGTGGAACACCACTAAATTTTGTTATCGGGCTTAATGCTACTGAGTTCTGTTATCTCACTGAGTTTACTGCAGTCTGAACTGAATGCTGAAATACTATTGAGATCTGAGGTGGACTGGACTGATACTTGAGATTACTGAGTTTCTTGATCTGAATATTAGATTGAGACTAATTTGTGAATCTACTAAGTTTTCCTGAGTTCTGTAACTGACTAAAATCTATTGATCATGGATTAGCTGAGATAATCTTGAAAACTGACTTAGCTCTAGACACACAGCTAAATTGTTGGGTATAAGTACCACCAGGGCTCGATAGCAAAAATAATACAAGACAAGAAAACTCGTATATCACATGACAATAGGCTACCATCCACAACACAGCCAATGTGACATCTCATCAATCGCTTGAAGATCATAAACATATTATTATAGAGAGAATGTATAATAATTTCTCTTAGTTTATTCAACAAGGGATGCAC
>JAPEIP010000007.1:4679725-4695032 GCA_026120095.1 Capsicum chinense
GTTTATGTTGGTGGTGGTTGATGTTCATGTGGTTGGAGTTTGATGATGCCTAAGATGGGATCTTTGTATGTTTATTGTGAGGATATGGTGGTATTTAACGTATAAATATGTGAAATTGGTGGTTGAATATTTTTAATATTAATGAATCCACCTATGCCAAAGATGTGCATGTAAGGTGTTTGTGAAAATACCTAAGGGAATAGAAATCATGCTTTTATGACATAATAAGTCCTAAATTAGTATTCCATGTTCTAAGTTTATGTTCATCGTGACCCCCGTGCTATTGTCTTGAATTGAAGAAGTTGTACGAGATTCTCATGAAATTGTCGCAATATGAAATGACCATGTTATTGAAGCCATGCAAGTATATACATGTTGTGTGCATTCTCGATTATGTGATAGTTTGTTGAGAATCATTCTTATTATGAAAGCCTTACTTATGATTTTGTGAATTGTGGACTCAATCTTGTGATCAAGTCATGTCATGTGTGTCAGTTTCCTCCTATCAAGTCCTGGGGGTACTTGTACCCGAAAACTATAGTTGTGTGCCTAGAGCCATGTCATGTTTCACGATATCGGAAATCAAGATTTGATTCCATAGACTTCAGTCAGTCATGTGACTCAGGAAAACCTCATGATCTCAGTCAGTTGTCTGATATCAGTAACATTCTGCCAGTCAATGGAATTCAGTAAAATTAAGTCATGTATATTCAGTTATTCATGTCCAGTCCCTCCAGATGAGAGTAGAGGTTAGCCCCGAGTGAACCCAAGGATGGGAACTCACCCGCCAGTTCAGGGTGTGATTCTTAGTAGTCATCCTTGTGTTCCAGAACTACATAGCCAGTGTAGGTTGAGACATCTTAACCCGTCAGATTAGGGTTGATGAGGTGGCTTAACCCGTTAGTTTAGGGTTCCCACCATTCTCATTGAGTACCTGCAAGATAAGTCACTCACAGGATGTCCTTACCTGTGGCACGGTATTGACACCACTCCAGTCGGGGCTAAGATTGGACCCCAGCTTAGCCATAACGGCATACATAGGGCATGCCGATTAAACACTACTTCCCATAATTTCAGTATCAGTCTCAATAAAGAACTCAGGGCGTTCTTCAGATTTTAGTATATACTGGACTATCAGATACAATCGTCCATGTTCTCAGTTTCAGTATCGGTAGATATCAGTAAACCATGTATTAGCTTATAGGTCATACTATCACGTATTCACGGTCCTAGATTCTATATATATGTGTTTGTACTCCCACGTTATATTAGTCAGTCAGTGTTGTTCATGCATGAAACCCTTTATGTTTAGCCTACCTTCCTTGTATACTTAGAACTCCAGTTGTACTGAGGCATTTGCTCTATGGTGCTTTCTTTTCATGTTACACCATAGGTTTGAGACATGAGCTCCATCCCAGTAGTAGCGGTAGCATTCCAGTCGCAGAGACACAGTGAGTCCTCATTGATTCGAGGACAATATGATTTGATACATTTATTTATTTCTTTAGTTCGTTTTTACGGAGTTACTTGGAGAAATGTTCCTTCAACTCCTTATTCAGATTGTTTAGAGGCTTTTAGATTTACGTTCAGATTTACGTTCAGACTTAGCTTTCAGATTAAGTTGTTTTGGGTATTTTCACCCACATGATTTTATTTAGTTGAACCTTATGGCCTTACTTTTTTATGTATTCCGCATTATTATATCATGATTTGCAGTACACAGGTATAGATATCATTCATGGGTTAGCTTGTGGTCCGTCGGGTTCATGAGCACCGTGTAGCATTCCGGTTTAGCGAATCGGGATGTTACAGTAAACTGCTATGATTTTGGGTGTTCGTAACACCTATGACTCGATAGTAATAGTAGTAAAATAGTACTAAACATTGAGGACATAATATGAAAGAATTTATCACAAAAAATTTCTTGTAGGCATTTCATCAAACAATTGATATTCATAGTTCAAACTAAGCATGGGAATAGTTTAAAGATTGTAGAAATAGCATGATTTCAACATCCACATCATTAAGTATGATTTAAATTAGCGAATAGCGTTTTTCAAATGTGTGGGATTCAATATCAATAACAATTGCATGTAAACATGGTGTAGAATTACAATTCATGGGAGTTCATGGTAAAAATCACAATTAAAAAATCATGATAACTTGTAAAGATTCCAACTTTAAATTTAGAATTGAATATTTGGACACCATGGGTGAAAGGAAACCATAGATGAACACTTAAAATACCTCGGTTGACGAATTTGTGAGAGTTCTTGGGTTTTTTCTTGAGTTTTATCTTACACCTTGAAGGCTAGGGTTTTGTTCTTGAAAGACAATTAATTTTGTGAAGAGGATTTGTGAGTAATGGGCACATAATCTCCCATTAGGGTGTTAATTATATATTTAGGTGGATTTGTAGCTTTGGGAAATAAAAAATGATCCCCAAAATTTAAATCACAAAATTGGAAATCCTAATTTTGACCTTCGGGGTGATGCGGTGGTTATCGCATCATGCCACTGAAAAATAACGATCCCCTTTTGTCCAATGGTGTGGTGCGGTGCTATCGCGTTGCACCACTGAAATGATAACTCCAAACTTGAACCTTAGCATAATGCAGTGCCATCATGGTGCCTCACTGAACGTGAAAATGACCCTTGGTGCAACAGGCATTATCACGGGGGCTATTGGAAAAGGACGAACGTGATTTTGGTCATCTCCATGATGTGGCCCTATCGAGTTGGGCTACTTTTTTTTTACTAAAATTGACATAACTTCTCACCCGAGTATTAGATTTAGGCAAAATTGGTATCGTTGGAAAGATAATTCGATTTATAATCATTTGGTTGGTCTTGAGATGGAAAATTCTAAGTAGAGCAAAAGATATTCTCGTTTGAAGTTTACTACTTCAACATACTTCGTGAAAACTCGATTGATAAGGAATATTTTTATTCGTCTAAAAACTGGGAGTTATTTTGAGGCCTTAAAGTACATTAAACTAACTCATAAAACTTTCAAAGAACTATGATGTACTATATATGAGCTTGAAACGTGGCTCTAACATTAGTTTAGATTTTTGGGGTATTACAATATCTCCCCCTTAGGAACATTCATCCTCAAATGAGACTGGCTAAATTGAAAGTACTGAGGAACTGGAGTTACATGACTGAGTCTGAAACAAGATACATGAATGAGCTGGTTTTGTGAATGCATGACTGACATGAGAATGATATTCAACTAAAACTGGGCATAGAAGATAAAAATTCTAAGAAGATTGTTACCTTAAGTTGTGGCTAATTTTTCGAAGAAAAGATGAGGGTACTTTGTTTGAATATCTACTTTTTCTTCCCAAGTGACCCCCTCAACGGACTGATTTTACCAAAGAACTTTGACTCTGGTAACTTCTTTGTTCCTTAGTCTATGAATTTGTCAATCAAGGATCACGACTAGAATTTCTTCGTAAGAAAGGTTGTTCTGAACATCTACGCTTTCTAATGGAACAACTACAGCTGGATCACCAATACACTTCTTCAACACGGAGACATGAAATACTGGGTGCACTGATGCTAAGTTTGTAGGCAACTCAAGCACATAAGCTACCTTTCTGAAATGGCTTAAAATTCTGTAAAGGCTAATATATCGGGGACTAAGCCTCCCCTTCTTAGCAAACCTCTTCACTCCCTTCATGGGTGAGATCTCTAGATATACGAATTCACCAACCTCAAACTCAAGATCCTTTCTCCTCACTTCTACATAAGACTTCTTTCAGCTCTGGGCTGCCTTAAGCTTTTCCCTAATTAAGTGTACTTTCTCCAAAGCATCAAACACAAAGTCAGGCCTTATTAAAGTGGTTTCACCTATCTCAAACCAACCAATTAGAGACCTATACATCCTTTCATATAGAGCCTTAAATAGATCCATCTGAATACTTGAATGATAGCTATTATTATACACGAATTCAATCAAAGGCAAGTGGTCATCCCAACTGCTTTTAAAGTCAACTACATATGCTCTCAACATGTCCTCAAGGGTATGAATGGTCCTCTCTTCCTGACCATCTGTCTTAGGGTGGAATACTATACTGAGGTGAACTTAGGTACCAAGAACCTTCTGAAAGGCCTTCCAAAAGTAAGAGGTAAATTGATTACCTTCATCTTAGATAATATATAGTGAAACACCGTACAACCTAACCAACTCTCTGAAATAGAGTTTGGCATAGTCCTCGGCTGAATAAGAATTATGAACTGGCAAGAAATGGGCTGATATGGTCATCCTATATACAATGAACCAGATTGAATCATGCTGCCAACGAATACGAGGAAAACCTGTCACAAAATCTATGTTCACTTCCTCCTACTTCCAAGTGGGAATAATGAACTCCTGCATAGACCTACTAGGCTTTTGATGTATCTTAACCTTCTAACAAGTGGAGAACTTAGCCAAACACTCTATAATATCCCTCTTAATTCTACTCAACCAATAGATTTCCCATAGATCGTGGTACATCTTCGTGGCCCCTTGATAAATCAAGTAACATGCACCATGAACTTCTGCAAGAATTTGCTGTCTCAACTCATCAACACACGACACACACCGCCAACCATATCAACTCAACACACCATCTCTCCCTTAGGAGAAAACCTATACTCGCTCAGTGCTAAATCCTACTCCGAACTGAACTGACTCGAAATACTGAACTGTTCTAAGTTTAACTGATCGTGGTAACTGACTGAACTGATAATGCTCATAACATATTTCAAAACTATTCTAGAGATACTAGGACTAAGTAAACAATTATGTTTTTTGGTATTGATAACCCCCAGGACTCAATAGCAATAGTAGTAAAATAGTACTAAACTTGGAGGACATAATATGAAAGAATTTATCAAAAATTCATTAATATGAAAGCATTTATCAAAAATTATTTCTTGTAGGAATTTTATCAAACACTTGATAATCATAGTTCAAACTAAGCATGACAATAGTTTAAATATTGTAGAAATAGCATGATTTCAACATCAACATCATTAAGTATGATTAAAATCAGCGAATAACATTGTTCAAACGTGTAGGATTCAATATCAACAACAATTGCATGTAAACATGGTGTAAGATTGCAATTCATAGGAATTCATGGTTAAAATCACAATTAAAAAATTATGAAAATTTGTAAAGATTCCAACTTTGAATTTAGAATTTGATATTTGGACTCCATGGGTGAAATGAACCCATGGATGAACACTTAATATACCTGGGTTGATGAATTCGTGAGATTTATTGGGTTTTTTCTTGAGATTTGATCTTGAATCTTGAAGGCTAGGGTTTTATTCTTGAAATATAATTAATTTTTCGAAGAGGATTTGTGAGTAATGGGGCATATAATGCCCCTTTAGTGTGTTAATTACATGTTTAGCTCGGATTTAGGTCTTGGGGAAATGACCAAACGGTCCCTAGAATTTAAATCACGAAACTAAAAATCTTGATTTTTACCTTCGGCGCGACTCGGTGCTTATTGCGTCGTGCCACTGGGAAATGACAATCCCCATTTTGTCCAACAACATGACATGGTGCTATCGCATTGCACCACTGGAAAATGACAACTTCGAACTGGAACCTTGGCGCGATGCGGAGCTATTGCGATGTTTCATAAAATTCCTAGTATGATAGAATACATGCTTTATGGCTCAATAGTACCTAAATGACAAGTCTATGCTTAGGCTTTACAAATCAACATGAACTTCCATTCTATTGATATGTGTTGCTAGTATGATTATACAACGAACATCATATTAAGATTGTGTAAGTACTTCTATGTGATATGAAATCCCTTCCATGTAATTCATTGTTGACAACCATCCTTAGTATGACATCCCTATTTATGATGGTGTGAATTATGGACTCTACTCTTATGATTAAGTCAGTCATGCGTGTCAGTTTCCTTCCATCGAGTCCTGGGGGTACTTGTACCCGAAAAATATAGTTTTGTGCCTAAATCCATGTCATGTTTTCATGTTAACCTTAGTCAAGATAAACTCTATAGAACTCAGTCAGTCATGTGACTCAGGCAAATCTCAAAAATCTCATGATCTCAGTTAGTTAGCAATAGTATTTCATCAGTCAATGAAATTCAGTAAACTCAGTCCATGTACAGTCACTTAATCATGTTCAGTATCTTCAGATGGGAGCAGAAATTAGTACCGAGTAAACCCAAGGATAGGAACACACACTGTCAGATGAGGGTGTGATTCATAGTAGTCATCCTTGCGTTCCAGAACTATGTAGCCAGCAAAGGTTGAGACATCAACACTGTCAGGTGAGGATTGATGAGGTGGACTTGCACTGTCAGATGAGGGCCCTACCATTCTCCATGGGAACACTGTCATATGAGGGTTACCCATAACTTGTCTTTACCAGTAACGCAGTATTGACACCCTTCCACCAGCTCAGCTATAATAGCAATATATGGGGCATGTTGGTTAAGTAACTACTTCCTACAGTTTCAGTATCAGTCTTAGTAATATAACTCAAGATTCAGAATTGTCAAGTACAGTCACCTAGATAAGATATGCGATGGCTTAACCTAATAGATGAGGGTCCCACCATTTCCACTAGAGTAAGCTAACAGACGAGGGTAACTCAACACTTATCAGTACACTCATGTTATCAGTCATACCAGTATTCAGATTCAGTTATCACGTTATTATGATCTTTGTTATTACGTATGTGTGTATGCACTCTCACGTTCATATTAGTCAGTTAGCATTGCTCATACATATAAACCCTTTGCATTTAGCCTACCTCACTCGTATACTCAGTACTCTCAGTTGTACTGACGCATTCGCGCTATGGTGCTTTCTTTTAATGTTACACCATAGGTTCAGAGACCCGATTCCCAGATCAGCAGCAGTAGTAGCAATATCTCAGCTATCAGAGTTCCAACAGTGAGTCCTCATCCTTCGAGGACGATACATTTTGACTTCATTTACTATTTCAGTTTAGTTTTCAGTTAGTTGGAGACATGTTCCTTCAACTCCATACTCAGATAGTATTTAGAGGCTTTCAGATTTATTCAGCTTTGAAGTTGTTTTCAGTGGTTTTGGGTATTCGATACCCCACATGGATGTTATGTTTTATTTAGCTGAACCTTACGGCCTTTCAGTACATCTTTTTTTACATTTTCACGTTATATTATGTAATGTACAGGTACAGATATCAGACATGGGTTAGCTGGTGGTCCTTCAGGATCGCTAGGACCGTGTAGCATTTTGGTTCAGAAAAGCGAGGCATTAGACCAAAACCATAACAAATTATAAATGTTCGAAAACCAATAAGCCTTCTGAATATAGAAGGCTCACCAAGTAAATCCTACACTTTTGCTTGAAGAAATCTGCTGCATATCAAGTCCCCTAGACTGTGCCTCATAACTTGGAGGGGGGGTCAATATAGTTGTACTTGTACATGAAGAAATCCAAAGTAATGTATTTATAAAATAAAGTAGATGAGATAAGATTTCAAAACATCATTCATAATATGGTTCAAAACACATGGGCATTTCTTGATTAATCATAAACATTCATGTAAAGCAGTTCTGATCTTTATACTACTTCTGAGTTAGATGGTACTCCTCTACAAGTCTGATATTCCACGGGCTATATGGAATCCGCCATTGCCTCGATGGGGAAGCCCCCAACCTAAGTGTGCCACAAGGGTTGGACTGTCTGAGTTTGATACGCCATAGAGCACTAGGCTAGCGTATAATAATATACCCGTATCGGAAAATCATAGTTTTGGGCGATGAGTTTTCTGAACTCATTCCTTCTTGGGGGAGCCACCTAACATCTCTTTATGCCCATTTTTATCCTTTCTGAACATGTATCATTCTGAACTTCTAAATCATAAAAGTCTGATAAAGTCTGATTTTTGTATTAGTATGAGTCTGTTATGGCATTTTCTGATTTGGAATCGTCATACAAAGATTTTCAAGTCATGTTTTCTGATCCATAATGATTCAAGCATGATCTTTCATTAAAACATAGTTCAGACCACCCAAGCATAAAATTAGTGTAAGAGATTTCATGTTCTGAAAACTTAAGTCAAAAACTATGCCAAATTCTCATCCTTTCAATAAACATGTGGTGTTCATGTATTTTGGCAAATATGCAACTCTTTCATTAAATGAGTATTCAACCTTTATCAACATGCACAACCCTCTCTTTTGAATTCAAACCATAAATCAAATTATAACATGAATCAAGACATTTCATATCGTGCTTTTCAAGATGCATTTCAAAACAATCCATAGCATATCATGAGTAAAGGAAAAATCCTAATAAGAGAGGGATTTTTCATAAGTCATGCTCCCAATTCAATCATCAACCTTACAACACATGCTTACATATATTTATAAATCAATTTGGGAAAGGGTCTAAAGACCAAAAAGTTACCGTCAAAACTTCTAAAACATAATTATATTCATAAATCCAAAACCCCATTCTTAAAATCATGATTTTTATGCCCATGAGATTTTAGGAAAACCCTGTGTACCACAAAGTCTGAAATTGATGAATGATTCTTAAAGCCTACGATTTGGGGATTCCAAATCTTCAATTAATCTCGAAAACCCACGGTTGAATCTGGAGTTATTTGGAATTTTGTTTGAAACCCTAGAGAGTGTTCTTGAGCAATTTAGATAGAAGTGAATGTATTTAGGTGTATTTGGGATTAAATCCCGTGTTTAAGATGATTAGGGGTTGGAAAATACCCAAAACACCCTTTAAAGTTTGGAGAAAATAAAAGGATGGCCCAAGGCTATAACCAAGGAGCCGCCTTGGTTGTCCACCGCGATAGCCGGGGTGCCGCCTTGCCTATAGACTTGGCCATCCTCAGGATAGGCTGTAAGCAAGGCGCCGTCTCCCCAATGCGAAGGATTACTATTTTGGTGTGTCAAACACACCCTTACGCTCGTCCAAAAAGCCTGAAACTCACCAGAGATGTACTATTGACTTCCCCGATCATAACACAACTTAAAAATCAATAAATGGAGGTCGGGAAGGTCAAAAATAAAATCGTAAAATATTAAGAGCTAAAATGAGACTAAGTCTCTTTGACACTTAGAATAAATTTTGAGTTTTCAAGTCTAACAACACACTACTAGGAGCTAACACATGTAAGATTATTTTACGGGGTGTTACATTATCCTCCCTTGGGATCATTCATTCCTGAATAATGATGCGGAACACAGACAAGCACAATTTTCAAGCATACTAAGGACATCAAAGAATAATACAAGGATTGTACCTTTCATTTCGTCATTCACCGGCCCAAATATTGAGAGACTGATACTATGTTACTAAATCATGAGTTTATTGATATTGTATTACTGAATATTGAGAGACTGATACTATGTTACTGATAAGGAGATTATTATTTCTAACAGTTCTGATTATGAAGAACTGGTCTGAATGACTGTGTCTAATAGTCCTAAAATTGAATACTAATAACATGGTTTACTGATATCTAACATGAATGATAATTGAGTTCTGACAACTGATATGACTGATAACATGAGTGACCATATCTGACAATCCTGAATCTGATGGAACTATCTAAGCTCTATACTATATCTGAGTTGACTGTATCTGACAGTCCTGAGATCTAAAGAACTATCTGGGTTCTTTTACTGAGACTAGGTAACTATATCTGACAGTTCTGATTCTGTAACTAAAACTGCGGGAAGTAGTTATCTAACCGACATGCCCCATGTATGCTAATATAGCTGAGCTGGGGTCCAATCGCTACCCTGACTTGAAGGGTGTTAATGTAGCGCCATTGGTAAAGACAAGCTATGGGTAACCCTCATCTGACAGTGTTCCCAGAAGAGAACAGTGGGGCCCTCGTCTGACTGTGCTAATCCACCTCATCAACCCTCATCTGACAGTGTTGATATCTTAACCCATGCTTGCTACATAGTTTTGGAATGCAAGGATGACTGCTAAGAATCATACCCTTATCTGATAGTGTGTGTTCCCATCCTTGGGTTAACTCGGTACTAACTCCTACTCTCATCTGAATAGAAATTGAACTGATCAACTAAACTGAATTGATTAGCTGAACTGATTAACTGGACTAATAGTACTACCTAGCTGAGTTGAGTTCACATAGTTCCATTGACTGATGGAATACTATTAAGATCTGATAACTGACTGAATTTATGAGATTACTGAGATTTCCTGAGTCACATGACTGACTGAGTGTTATGGAACATGGATTGACAGAGGTTATTGAGAAAACATGACTTGGATCTAGGTACATAGCTATATTTTTGGGGTACAAGTACCCCCAGGACTCGATGGAAGAAAACTGACACAACTTGACTTTTTTGAGTACACGACCATCAATTACAATCCATAATACATGAGTGAGGAATTTCATGGAATACATGGTCATCATAATATCTAACATGAATGAGAATGCTTATAACCAAGTCGTAAATCTCATATTCTAATATCATGGACATTCCATCAACATATACTTTTCATAACGATAGCATAAACCATTTAAACATGAGGGAATGGAAAGCATGCAACATTTAATTCATATTGAAACAATCGGGGATAATTCATGTGGTACATCAAAATCATGATCTTGTACATAACATGGAATGCCTATAGGAACACTATGAATCCATTCTCCAATCATCATGTACATTCCCTTAACACATATATTACACAAAAATGACATGTTCTTGGAACATAATAGACTAGCATGAATTTATCATATGGCTCACCCCTAAGCTATAACACATGATTTCTATCATTCTAGGCATTTTATCAAAGACCTTTCATGCACTGTTTATGATATAGGTATCCTTGTCAACGTAGTAATCTTAATCCAAATTCATGAGTTTCAACTAACATACTCACATGCTTCATTGAAAAAAACACATCAAGATTCTATCTTGGAACATGTATAACAATCAACCACATTAACATAGTCATACTACAACATGATAAATACAATTCATTATTCAAAACATGATTTTTGGACTCCACGAACGAAAGGGATCCATGGATGAACACTATGCATACCTTAGACTGAGAATTGTTGAAGTTCTACGGTGAAATCTCTTTATTTTTGGAGCTTCTAGGAAAACCCTAGCTTGAGTTCTTGAGAGAATTTGGAGAAAAACCCAATAGTTTGGCTTCAATAAGCTCAAATCCCATGTTAATGAGTATTTATACTAAGGAAAAATGACCAAAATAACCCTCAAGATATAGAAGTGGAATGCTGAAAAATTGGGCACCCTCCGGAGTTAGCAGGCTGCTCCTTGATTAGTGCACCGCTATAGACCAGGCGGCGCCTGGATTAGAGCGGTGCTCTAGCTGGGGCGGCGTGGGCTAATTGCCTGGTGCTACTATTTTTCACATCCAAACTTTCCCTTAGGCTATCATAAAAATTCCGAAACTTACCCGAGATGTACTATTGACTTCCCCGATCGCAACGCAACTTGAAAAACCAAAAACGAAGGTCGGGAAGGTCGTCAAATAAATCCCTGAAGTTCGGAGGCCTAAAATAAAACTAAGTGTTGAAATACTTATCAAAATTTTCTCAGTGTTGAAGCTTATAAAGCTTAATGAGCTGAATTTTGGACTTAGAATCTTACGGGATCTTACAAAGAATCTCATGGTTTATAGTGAAACCAATCTCATATATGTAAATCTGAAATAAACTCTGAAAAGTGGATTCCAAAAACTCAACTGAGCATCTGAATATCAAATATTATTTATACAACTCAAAATATACAAATCTCAGGGTGCTTAAAAGCACAAGTTCTTGAAGTATTAATACTAAATATAGGGTCTAATAACCCATGTTTCAAACTCAGGTAAACTCATAGTAATCACGCTTATAAATGAACTGAATAATAATTTAACTCAAATATGAAAATTTCTACAATATGCATGATAATATGGGAATAGACATGAAATAAATCTTCAAAGTCCCTCAAAGATCATAATCTCGTAAATAGTGATAGTGGGTATGAATCCCAATTTAGAACTCATGTATAAATATTTAAAAATCATAGCAAAGCATCATGCTCAACATGCTTCTTGAAAATACTTCATCACCATCAAAGTAATAAGATCAAGAATCTCAATATCATGCTTAAACTTAATTGGGAAAATTTGGAAAATCGCATTACTTGCTTAGATATATGAAAATAGTCATGTAATTCAAGGGTTAAATTACTTATAATTTTATAAACTCAAAACATGATAATTTGGGCATAAACCCCAACTTCCAAGTCATGTAATCTTTCATAAAATTCAAGTATTTGGGCATAAAGTATAATACATAGAGAAAATACTGAAAACATATAACTCTTTACTTTGTCACCAATCATTCATTGGGGCATCTTAACATAATCTTGCTTAACATGAACTTTTATTTCATCAAATACTCACACGGAATTTATTCAACATGGAAGTCATTTCGATTATGTAGTGTTAGAATGAATTCATTATTTAGATCACTAATGAATCGCAATCCACAATTAATTCACTTAAGCATTTCCAACAAGCACACGGTGATTATGTACTTGAACATGTGAATATCTTAAACATGGAAGCATGACATGATTACATAACTAAGAATCATGAATTGGCGATTTACATGAAATTCTCTTGAAATTGGATATGGCAAAATTCATAGCTTGGGGATATATCTTGAAACTAGTTGAACATGATATGTAACCCTTTGTTCTAAACTACTTCATAGACTAGGATAAATATCATGAAAATTGTATTCACTTGAGAATAACTTGGATTATAACTTGTTCATGTATGAACGATGGTTCAAAGACTAGCCCAAAAATGAAGGGTATTACATTATCTCCCCCTTGGGAACATTCGTCCTCGAATAAGACTGGTTAAACTAAGAGTATTGTTCGAAGGTAACTAAGATGATATTCTGAACATGACTGACTAGGATCATGATTGCATATCTTAGTCTGAGCATGATACTTGAACTAAATATTATAAACTAAATTGATTTGTGGAATACATGCACTAACATGAGAATGGGTTGAGAATCATCCTCCCTTACTTCTTTTATGCACATACTGAACTACTACAAGAATCTGAGATCTTGACTTAGTTACTTGCTCTATCATCTTCCTCTTATCTTTAAGCCATCATCATAAGTCCGTGAACCACTTAATAAACTCTAAGCTGAACTTCAATTACCTTACTCTAGAGTCTGGGGTACAATAGTACACATGAATACTAAACTCCCATATAACATACTATACTTTCTTTAGCTTCTATAATCATCATCATACAAAATCTCGAAACAACAAACTTAAATTCTTGGATACACTGTTCAAGCCTACTGGTTCACCTTTCGTACAACTAACATTCACAACACATCAATCATTATATCCACCTTGCTTATCATCTACTATTCAAACTTAGTATATTGATCTAGCTATGATTAACCACAATCTTCACAAATATTCTTACATGTCAATCATCTGAAAATACTAGTTCGCTAAGACCTCATAACAATAATAATTTATCATAATCATATGGTCTATCTTATTTACAATCCATCAATAAATCCTCCTTCTACACATCATACTATTCACTCATCTGTATACCTAACTTCTTTCATAGCTCAACAAGTTTCAAATAAACTCCCTTTTTGCAAATATCAGGACGCCTAAATTAACAACACTCATCCACCAAGTACCTTCATCAATAACCTATACTTTTCTTGAACAACAAACCCTGTCAACAACTCTTTTCATACTTCAATCAAAAACCAAATTCACCTTATCTAATAACTCCTTCTCTACCTTCTACTAAACTAATACACAAGGACATATTACTTCATTACTAACTCAATCTTATGCAAAAAAATTCATCTATACATATATTCAATAAATTGCCCTTACAAATTTTCTTGTAACTACACCTCTAAACCTATACTTCCAACCAATACAAACATAACACAATAAACAATAAGTTTCTAGTGAATCAAAATAGGCCTCACACGGTGTAATACCCCAAAAATCCTAACCAATTGTAGAGCAAGTTCTTCAAACTCATGAGGAATATATTATTGAGTTTGGGTAGTTTATGATCAAGTTTTATGTGTATTAAGACCTCAAATATGTCCTAGATATTAGGCGAATCAAAATATCTCTTACCGATTGAATTCTTGGGAAGGATATTGGTATAATCAACTTCAAACGCTCATAACTTATAGTATATAATGCATTAGATGGCCTACTATAAATCAAATGAAATATATTTGAAATATCTTTCCAACAACACAAATTTTTCAAAAATCTGAGGTCAGAGTAAAAAGTCATGGCCATTTTACAGCACTTGTCTGGGTTGCCTAGATTCGATAGTCAGATCCGACGGACCGTCGGAGGTACGACAAACCGTGGGAAATGAGGTAGCGAGCTATTTTATGGCCAAAATTCGATGGTATGAAGCGACATTCCATCGGAGATGCGACGGTACATTGCCCAGACCGTTGGAGGCCTCCATTTAGCGATTTTAAGCCGTTTTGAAAGGGGGTTTTGGGTCTTTTCCACCCATTTTAAAACCTAATTAAGCCAAAACGAAGCACATAATTCATTATTCATCCTTAACAACAAAAATTAGGGTTCCTTAATGATCAACCCCCAAGAACAAGAATTCAAACCCTCTCCAAGAACACTCAAGAATCAAGCACCACAATTCAAGAACTTTCAAGAAAAGCCTACAAGAACACTCTCAAGTCTTCAGAAGTCATCTTGTTCTATTGAATCAAGCTAAATAAGATATGTGGGATTTTTCAACAAGGACATCTTTTCATTCTTGTGCCCAAAGTGATTTTTCTTTCACGAATATACATGATTTTACATGTTTTGATATGAATTTGAAGTATGAATTTATACCCTATATTGTTTTACATGAGATTATGATATCCTCAATGTTTGGGAAGTAAAATTGAATGAGAATGATGATATTATTGTACATAAATCTGAAATTTTCAAATTTTAAGGTAATTTATATATGCTTATGATGCAAAGCTTGAATCATGGAAAGTTTTATTGTGATATTGAGACATAGGTTTTGAACACTATTTGAGATTTTTTACTTTGGGAAATTATGTGTTCTAAACATCTTGAGGCTTGAATGATTTGAAACAATGTAGAATGATTTGACCTTTTTGGTCATGGAAGAATTGATTTTTGAACTCAAGTGAGAAAAGAATTCCACATTTTTTATTGATTATGAAAGGGGTAGCATGATG
>JAPEIP010000007.1:4695132-4733277 GCA_026120095.1 Capsicum chinense
AGTCCGTGAACCACTTAATAAACTCTAAGCTGAACTTCAATTACCTTACTCTAGAGTCTGGGGTACAATAGTACACATGAATACTAAACTCCCATATAACATACTATACTTTCTTTAGCTTCTATAATCATCATCATACAAAATCTCGAAACAACAAACTTAAATTCTTGGATACACTGTTCAAGCCTACTGGTTCACCTTTCGTACAACTAACATTCACAACACATCAATCATTATATCCACCTTGCTTATCATCTACTATTCAAACTTAGTATATTGATCTAGCTATGATTAACCACAATCTTCACAAATATTCTTACATGTCAATCATCTGAAAATACTAGTTCGCTAAGACCTCATAACAATAATAATTTATCATAATCATATGGTCTATCTTATTTACAATCCATCAATAAATCCTCCTTCTACACATCATACTATTCACTCATCTGTATACCTAACTTCTTTCATAGCTCAACAAGTTTCAAATAAACTCCCTTTTTGCAAATATCAGGACGCCTAAATTAACAACACTCATCCACCAAGTACCTTCATCAATAACCTATACTTTTCTTGAACAACAAACCCTGTCAACAACTCTTTTCATACTTCAATCAAAAACCAAATTCACCTTATCTAATAACTCCTTCTCTACCTTCTACTAAACTAATACACAAGGACATATTACTTCATTACTAACTCAATCTTATGCAAAAAAATTCATCTATACATATATTCAATAAATTGCCCTTACAAATTTTCTTGTAACTACACCTCTAAACCTATACTTCCAACCAATACAAACATAACACAATAAACAATAAGTTTCTAGTGAATCAAAATAGGCCTCACACGGTGTAATACCCCAAAAATCCTAACCAATTGTAGAGCAAGTTCTTCAAACTCATGAGGAATATATTATTGAGTTTGGGTAGTTTATGATCAAGTTTTATGTGTATTAAGACCTCAAATATGTCCTAGATATTAGGCGAATCAAAATATCTCTTACCGATTGAATTCTTGGGAAGGATATTGGTATAATCAACTTCAAACGCTCATAACTTATAGTATATAATGCATTAGATGGCCTACTATAAATCAAATGAAATATATTTGAAATATCTTTCCAACAACACAAATTTTTCAAAAATCTGAGGTCAGAGTAAAAAGTCATGGCCATTTTACAGCACTTGTCTGGGTTGCCTAGATTCGATAGTCAGATCCGACGGACCGTCGGAGGTACGACAAACCGTGGGAAATGAGGTAGCGAGCTATTTTATGGCCAAAATTCGATGGTATGAAGCGACATTCCATCGGAGATGCGACGGTACATTGCCCAGACCGTTGGAGGCCTCCATTTAGCGATTTTAAGCCGTTTTGAAAGGGGGTTTTGGGTCTTTTCCACCCATTTTAAAACCTAATTAAGCCAAAACGAAGCACATAATTCATTATTCATCCTTAACAACAAAAATTAGGGTTCCTTAATGATCAACCCCCAAGAACAAGAATTCAAACCCTCTCCAAGAACACTCAAGAATCAAGCACCACAATTCAAGAACTTTCAAGAAAAGCCTACAAGAACACTCTCAAGTCTTCAGAAGTCATCTTGTTCTATTGAATCAAGCTAAATAAGATATGTGGGATTTTTCAACAAGGACATCTTTTCATTCTTGTGCCCAAAGTGATTTTTCTTTCACGAATATACATGATTTTACATGTTTTGATATGAATTTGAAGTATGAATTTATACCCTATATTGTTTTACATGAGATTATGATATCCTCAATGTTTGGGAAGTAAAATTGAATGAGAATGATGATATTATTGTACATAAATCTGAAATTTTCAAATTTTAAGGTAATTTATATATGCTTATGATGCAAAGCTTGAATCATGGAAAGTTTTATTGTGATATTGAGACATAGGTTTTGAACACTATTTGAGATTTTTTACTTTGGGAAATTATGTGTTCTAAACATCTTGAGGCTTGAATGATTTGAAACAATGTAGAATGATTTGACCTTTTTGGTCATGGAAGAATTGATTTTTGAACTCAAGTGAGAAAAGAATTCCACATTTTTTATTGATTATGAAAGGGGTAGCATGATGGCTCCCGTTGTGAATTGTTGAACTATTTTATGGTGGATTTTCTTTTTGAAAGTTCTGAGCTAAGTTCGGGAGTAGTCTTTAGTACCGAGCGGGAAGTTGGGGGCTTCCCTAGAACTACATGCCACCATAGGATGTAGGCCTGATACTGCGGCTGTTTTATATATAGTGATCACTGATAAGATAAAATTGAAGGTTCGACTTTGATGGAAAGGATAGGGCGGCTCTCCCCAACTTGGGCAGAACATTGGACTCCATATGGCTCACATGATTTATGTCGGTTGTAAGATCTCCCATCGTGTGATTTCCCCTCCCCACTATAATGAAAGAAAGTATGTGTGTATGATTTAAGAATCACTATTTTATGATAAAGTCCTTGTTTTCGAAAGACTTATATCTTATAATTTAAAGAGAATTGAGATTATTTGAATACTTTGATGGTTAGAAATTCGAAGAAAAGTGAATTGAGAACTTATTATGATGACTCATATGTTTTACTTTATATATCTTATTCATTCATGATTATGATGGTTTTATTCGGGCTATGTGAGTCACTTATTATAGCATGCATGATTTATATACAGATTTGTGATATTTACTATTTAAATTGCATGCCTCCCATATGCTCGGTATATTTCCATGGTACTGACCCATATATTCGAATGTCGGCTATATTTTTTCAATAATGTAGGTTAAAGTGCTCAGTTCCAGACTTGACGGTGACTCCCAAGCATATTTAACTACATGTTCTGTTGTGGTGAGTCCTCATGATTCGAGGACCTGTTATTCAGATTTCCAGTTCCTTTATGAGTTGTTCATTTTATTCCTTAAGTTTGAGTCAATTGGGGCCTATCCCAATAGTTTATTGGTACGTTGTATGGTAGAGGCTTGTCAGGCCGAATTTGTCAGACTAGTAGGTTGGAGTTGATAGATCTTTCATTTTTTGTTACTTTCCATACTTATCCATATTACAGTGAGACATTGTTGATGATGTTTAGATGTGTTGATTATAATGTTCTTGAAATATTCTTATGGTTGTGTTAGATGGATCCAAGGGGTTAGCTTAGGTCTACTTGTAGCTTTAAGCACCGTGTGACGCTTCGAGACCCGTTTTTGGCATATTACAAACTTGGTATCAGAGCCTAAGGTTTAAGGATTCCTAGGGAGTCTGACAAGCCGCGTTAAGTAGAGTCTTGATCATCGGTGTGTAGCATGCCACACCTATGACCAAGAGGATACAAGATGTATTAGGAAAATGTTATCCCTTCTTTTAGTACTCATATCGTGCCATTGAGCAGAAGCTCAAGTTGAAATCTCAGCCTAATCTGTATCCTCCTTTTTGTTTTCAAAACATGTCTTCCAGAGAAGCTAGTGAGCGAAGTAATGAAAATCAGCTAGCTCTTCATTCCGTTCAGGCAAATCCCTTGGGCGGGCATGTCTCTCACGCAGAGTTCAGAGCTGCTTTCTCTGCCTTAGATAATGCAATAGTTTCTCAAAACAATTTGCAGAATGATGTCCTGTCTAGGTTTTCGACTCATACTCAACAGAATGGGGGAAGAGATCGTATGATGAGTCAGGGAGCTAGAAACAATAACTCTACATCATTACCAAGGGGTAATAAGCGCCCCCAGTTCCATCAGAGATTCTCTACACCTATTCTTCTATTAGTCCAAGCCCCAGTATCTAAGTATAAAATGACAGTCGAAGTAGAGCGTCAAGCTCTAAGTTGCAAGATCGCAAGAAAGGTGTTCTCACTTATCCTCATTACGGAGAAAGGTGGTAAGAGAGATTTATGGAATGCATGTATAGCCAAGTCTTCATGCTTGTGATTGAGCTTTTAATAAGTTAATATGGCCTTGTGTGTTGATATGGTAGAGTGTCGAGAAATACAGTTGTTAGTCATGATAAATTGTTATTTCTTGAAGTGTGGAAAGGGTTGTCGATGGCATTTGTAGTGCTAGAAAAGTATAGATTATTGATGAAAGTACTTGATGGTTAAGATATGTTAATTTAGATTGCAAGAGGGAGTTTAGTTGAAACTTATAGAGCTATGAAAGAAGTTCGGACGTATAAAAAGGGTATTTAGTGATGAAATGTATAGGAAGGAGGTGCTAGTAAGTCATAATAAGATAGACCATAGGATGGTGATTGATTCTTATTGTTATGAGGTTTTGGCAGACTAGAGTTGTTTAGATGTTTGGTGTGTAAGAGTATAGTGTGAAGTTGTGGTTAATTACAGCTAGGCTAGGCACTAAGTTTGAATAGTAAATGATGAACAAGATGGATATAATGAGTGATTCCTTTGTGATGCTCATTAGGTGGAAGTGATCTAGTAAGCTTGAACCGTGTATGCAAGAGCATATGTTTATTCAGTCCATAATTAAGTATGATGTTGTATGTATAATGAGGAGGTTCGCCCAAGGTATTGTGGGGCTGTATTATATCCAAGTTAATAGGTGTTCGAGATTATATAATGATTTTTGAGGCTAGAGAAAGATAGGATGTAACTCAGAAGGCAGTATTCGGAGTTGGTTTTATGCCTTCAGGTGCAGTCATTCGGGATAAGTTCTACTATTCTTTAGTTTTGCTATATCCAAGACTCTATAGTAAGTGATTGCTTAATTTTAAGGGGGAGATGATAGAGCGAGTAACCAAGTCAACCTTTCATATTCTAAAAGATGTTCTAGTGAGTTGTAGAGTATCTATGTGGATGAATGATGCTCGACCCATCCCTATTTCTATATTTTCAGTCATCCCAATACCTATTTAGTTCGTATGTTTCAGTTCCATGATCATAATTCGCGTTCATGCATATAATAAAGAATCATGTACCCTCCTAGTTCCCAAGATAAGGAAGTTCCAGTTCATCCAGCAATTGGAATCACATTCCATAAGTTATGAAGTCCAAATTCAAGTCACACAACTCATGACTCATGTACTTAAGCTTTGCGGTATGTTCAGTCCAAGTACTCAAGAAATACTTTCATGATCAGGGAAATTTGGGTTTGTATCGTGCATGTCCTTAGAATAGACCTCTTTGATGAGATTATGATATTAAATAATCTATTCCTCAAGCCTCAGTTGTGTGTAAAGTTGTACATAGTATTTCTTCATTTTCAGATCTTCATGTCCTAATCTTTTAGTTACCCTTTCTTAGTCTTGATAGTGGGGATGAACAGTTGTGATGGGAGGAGAGTAAGAAGTCCTTGTTGATGGAGATTGTTGTATGTTCATTTTAGCTAAAACTGTAAGTGAGAAGTAAGGATTGAGGCCAAGTCTTTGGTACATGTCGTGGTTAGTTGAAGTTTTATGTGTTATGTTTGCGAATATTGTTGTGTCTTGTTTTATATGTGTTTTTTTAAGAATTAAGTAGTATGTGTGCTAATGTCATTGATGGGGTTATTAGAAGATATGAGAAGGATGCTTTAAGAGTGTTTGCTTAGAAGTGCATATATGGTTATAAATATAGGCTTGAACAGTATGTTTGTATATCTGAATGAATGCATTGCAAGTTAGTAGATTTCTAGTACGAGGTTAAATATAGTTGTTGGAGTGATAATGAGAATTATGCATGAGGTGAGGAGTTACGAGATGTAGGGTATGTTGGATTCATGATTCAGACTAGTATTACAGTATTATATGGCGTATCTTATGAGTACATTGAGTTAGGCTTGAACATAGTAAGCGAATTGATTTTAGTTTAGACATTAGTAAATGTATTTATGAGCGCCCATGTGAGAATAATAAGTTGAATCAACTACTATGGTTTAGGGGAATTGAATAGTTGAGGGAGTATTTGAGGAGTGTTGCTAAGCTTGAAAGTAAGAAGTTCTATTTCCTAAGGCCTAGTGATTTTATCCTAACTTATCTCATATATGCTTTGTTCCAAGCGATAGAGTTGTATTGATATTGTGATCTATTTGCTCCCTAATGTTATTTGAATTTCTTAGAAGGAGTCTTGAAGAAATACTCCATTTGAGTGCGAGCAATCAGTATGATCCAGTCCATGTAGTCTGCAGTCCAGTTCAACAATCAAGCAGATAAGCACCTATAGATTTCCAAAGTTCCATCTAGTTGTACTACCCCCGAAGTTTTGTGAGTAAAGCCATTTTATGGGGTAAGATATTTGTGTCTGTCCAAATTAAGAATTCAGCTCAGTCCCTGTATCAGGCCTCAGTTGCAGATTCAGATAACTAGTCTTGGGCCAGTTCATAAGCATTCAGTGATCGACCTTTGTTTTCCAAATATTCTAGTTCAGGATAGCCTTTCCTTTGATGAGACACCCATTGAGATCCTTGATTTCCAAGTCTGAAGACTAAGGAACAAAGAAGTTCCCTTGGTCAAAGTGTTGTGGAAGAATAAATTATTCAGGGTACAACTTGGGAAGCCGAGGCAGATATACGATCCAAGTACCCCCACTTGATCTCTGCAAACTCAGATAAAGCCAAAGGTACCGCTCTTCTCTAATTCAGTCCCTTCTTAAATCAAGTTGTAGCTGTTCAACTGCTATTTCGCATTGTTCAGCTACTGTTGCATGAGTTTATGCATTCTATGAAGTATCCGAAAGTGTAGGAAGAAGTATAATCCGCTTAGCAAGATGTTTAAGCTGTGTACCCTTAGTTTTCTCCATATTCTTAGCCTATCAAGCATCATTCGAGGACGAATGTTCCCAAGGGGGAGATATTGTAATACTCTGAAAATCCTAATCGACTGTAGAGCAAGTGCTTCAACCTCATGAGGAATATATTATATAGTTTAGGTAGTTTATGATCATGTTTGATGGTTATTAAGACCTCAAATATGTCCTATCTAGCAGGCGAATAAAAACATCCCTTACCGATTGAATTATTGGGAAGGATATTTGTATAATCAACTTCAAACGCTCATAACTCATAGTATATAATGAATTAGAGGGACTAATACATATCAAATGAAATATCTTTGAATTATCTTTCTAACATACCAATTTTACCAAAATCCAAGGTGGGATTAAAAAGTTATGGCCGTTTTAAAGTAAGCTATCCGAGCTGCCTAGATTCGACGGTCAGATCCGACAGACCGTCGAAGGTGCGACGGACCGTCAGACAAGATTGTTAGAACTGAGGCAGTGAGCTGTTTTCTAGCCAAAATTCAATGGTATAAAGCGACGGTCCATCGGAGGTGCAACATTACGTCGTCCAGACCGTCGAAGGCCTCCGTTTAGCGATTTTAAGCCATTTTAAAAGGGGTTTTTGGGCCTTTTCCACCCGTTTTAACAACTAATTAAGCCAAAATGAAGCACATAATTCATTATTCATCCTTAACAAAAAAATTAGGGCTCCTTCACGATCAATCCCCAAGAACAAGAATTCAAATCCTCTCCAAGAACACTCAAGAATCAAGCACCACAATTCAAGAACTTTCAAGAAAAGCCTACAAGAAGACACTCAAGGCTTCAAAATTCATGTTGTTCTACTGAATCAAGCCAAATAACGTATGTGGGGTTTTTCAACAAGGAAATCTTTTCGTTCTTGTGCCCAAAGTGATTTTTCTTTTACGAATATACATGATTTTCCATGTTTTGATATGAATTTGAAGTATGAATTTATACCCTATATTGTATTACATGAGATTATGATATCCTCAATATTTTGGAAGTCGAAATGAATGAGAATGATGATATTATTGTACATAAAGCTGAAATTTCCGGATTTTAAAGTAATTTATATATGCTTATGATGCAAAGCTTGAATCTTGGAAAGTTTTATTGTGATATTGAGACATGGGTTTTGAACACTATTTGAGATTTATTACTTTGGGAAATTATGTTTTATAAACATCTTGCGGCTTGAATGATTTGAAACAATGTAGAATGATTTGACCTTTTTGGTCATGGAAGAATTAATTTTTGAACTCAAGTGAGAAAAGAATTCCACATTTTTTATTGATTATGAAAGGGGTAGCATGATGGCTCCCGTTGTGAATTGTTGATCTATTTTATGGTGGATTTCCTTTTTGAAAGTTCTGAGATAAGTTCGGGAGTGGTCTTTAGTACCGAGCTGGAAGTCGGGGCCTTCCCCAGAACTACGTGCCACCGTAGGATGTGGGCCTGATACTTGGGCTATTTTATATATAGTGATCACTAATGAGATAAAATTAAAGGTCCGACTCTGATGGCAAGGATAGGGATTCTCTCCCCAATGTGTCTAGAATGGTGGACTCCATGTGTCTCACATTGTTTATGTCAGTTGTAAGATCTCCCATCGTGTGTTTTCTGCTCCCCACTCTAATGAAAGAAAGTATGTTTGTATGGTTTGAGAATCACTCTTTTATGATAAATTCCTTGTTTTCGAAAGACTGAAATGTTGTGATTTAAAGAGAATTGAGCTTATTTGAATACTTTGATAGTTAGAAATCCGGGGAAAAGTGAATTGAGAACTTACGTTGATGACTCACATGTTTTACTTGATATCTCTTATTCATTAATGATTATGATGGTTTTATTCGGGCTATGTGAGTCACTTATTATAGCATGCATGATTTATATAAAGATTTGTGATATTTACTATTTAAATTGCATACACCCTCATATGCTTGGTATATCTCCATGGTACTGACCCATATCTTCGGATGTAGGCTACATTTTCTCGGTAATGTTGGTTCAGGTGCACAGTTCCAGACTTGACGGTGACTCCCAAGCATATTGAGATACATCTTCTGCTGTGCTGAGTCCTCATGATTTGAAGACATGTTATTCAGATTTCCAGTTCCTTTATGAGTTGTTCACTTTATTCCTTAAGTTCGAGTCAGTTGGGGCCTGTCCCAATGGCTCATTGGTATGTTGTTTAGTAGAGGCTTGTCAGGCAGGATCTGTCAGGCTAGTGGGCTGGAGTTGATAGATCTTTTGTATTTTGTTACTTTCCATACTTATCCATATTAAAGTGAGACATTGTTGATGATGTTTAGATGTGTTGATTATAATGATCTTGAAATATGCTTGTGATGGTGTTAGATGGCTCAAAGGGTTAGCTTAGGGCTACTTGTAGCTTTAAGCACCGTGTGACACTTCGGGACCCGTTTTCAGGGCATTGCACACGGCTTCACTAGACTTTGATTTTATGTTTTGAACTAGAAAATGAGATAAATAACAAAGAAATTATGCTAGTGAATCAAAAGAACCCCACACGGCTTCACTAGACTTTGATTTTTTTTTTTTTCAAAAACACAATGATAACAAGATTACATATTACAACAGATAGAAACTTGAGACATGACATTCAATGATCTAAATATACACGTCTCACTCTGTCTTAATTAAATGACTCATAAGAATGAGGACATAACTTTGAACTTAAGTAACTTAACACACTAGAGAGCTTCTCTTAAGCACTTTGTGTAACTTCTGAAACTTCTGCTAGCAAATATAGGACCATTATCTGGGGAGAAACTAGAACTTGTTGATCATGCTATCTCAAGAATAATACATAGATTGGGAAGTATAGATTTACATTATGGATTCTGAGGAGGAATCTGAAAGCACCTCTAACTTGGGCTTAGTGCAAAACCTTTATGAACATGAATAAAGCACATCAATCTTTTGAATACAAAAGCATTTAGGGGATACTTTGTAGCTCGCTTAAAATCCCATAACTATCTGTGGAGATTGTTTGAGAAAGCACTATCTGTAAAACTTTAATCTTGACTGTTTTTGATATCCTGAAAATAAGGCGGAGATAGCCTGAATAATGTAACAAGAGAATCTACATAAGCTTCCTAGAGGACCTTTTTAGGGCACGATCTGAGACTTAAAATAATAAAGACATTTCCTAAATGCCTTCTAGACTCTACAAGAAAAGTATAGAAGTCTCCGTACCATTTTGCAAGACTCTACTAGACACAGTTTTATAGACACCCTAGGAAACTTAAAATTTGTGCTCTGATACCAAGTTTGTAACGCCCTGAAAACTGGTCCCAAGACGTCACACAGTGCTTAGGGGAACAAGTGACCCCAAGCTAACCCTTCTACTGGCATAACTTATAAGCAACTAAATAAAAAGTATAAATCTGTACAAATCAATGAAAAATAACTCTTTGCTAAATCTGATCGATACAAAACTGAATTTACGATATTACAACTCTACTTTTACAAACAAAATTGAAACTGAATACATCAACTTCTACTAACTGTCTATGAAGCTTCTACTAGTACTGACTATAGGTAGCTGGGTCATGACTCCCAAATATCCCAACTCAATATAACTGAATAAAGAAAAATGAAATACTTCTCAGACTGTATAACTGACTCAAGCCCTTGGATCAAAAAAGCTCATCTCGTGCTGACTAGAAGATGCAACTGACTGAACATGGTATGTGTGCTACAACTCGTACCTATATTTTGAGACAATGTAGCACACAGACATATATATGGATCAGTACTTCTGGAATGTACTTAGTATATGGGGGTGCAATGCAATAAGTAAAAAATATCTTAATATTATTATAGTTTATAAAACAATGTATGCTAAATGTAAGTGACTCACATAAGCTGGCATATCTGAAATACTGAAATATGTAGCAATAAAAAGCAAAGCACGCTTTATAAATCTCGTTATCCACAATATTTATTTCTAAAATCTATGCTTGTATTCATTCTTTAAGTCATACTTTCTAAGTATAGAAAGGACTCACTCAAAAAATCTGAAATCTGAAAGCTGAACTCTGTAACTATAATCCTTCCATAAATTCTAAAACTTGAAGGGAAATACTTTAAAGCAACTTTCTGTGAAGAAAAATACTTAGAAACTACTCTAAAAACATTACTATTAAGAAAATAACTTCTCTTAAGGAAAATATTTTATCTCAAGGGAGGTTCTCTTAATTGACATAAACCATGCGAGCTACATGGACTTCAACGTTTTGTCCTCCTAAGGAAGAAACCTCACATTGGGGAGAGGAGTTATACTCTTTCCAAGGAGTATAACCTCAACTCAGTGATCACAAACTCAGCCTCAGGCCCATTAATCTCAATCCTACGGTGGCACTATTTCTGGGGTATGAGACCTCAGAATCATACCCAACTCAGTGCTAAATACTACTCCCTTTTATTACTAGCTCCTCTTATAGGAAATCCACTTTAAAATAATCTCATGGTTTATAATGAAACCAATCTCATATATGTAAATCTGAAATAAACTCTGAAATATGGATTCCAAAAACACAACTGAGAATCCAAAGATCAAGTATTATTTATACCACTCAAAATATAAAAATCTCAGGGTGCTTAAAATCACAAGTTCTTGAAATATCAATACTAAATATAGGGTCTAATAACCCATGTTTCAAACTCAGGTAAACTCATTGTAATCACGCTTATAAATGAACTCAATAATAATTAGACTAAAATCTAAAAAATTCTACAATAAGCATCAAAATATGGGAATAGACATGAAATAAATCTTCAAAGTCCCTCAAAGATCATAATCTTGTAAATAGTGATAATGGGTATGAATCTCAATTTAGAACTCTTGTATAAACATTCAAAAATCATAGGAAAGCATCATTCTCAACATGCTTTTTGAAAATACTAAATCACCATCAAAGTAATAAGATCAAGAATCTCAATATCATGCTTAAACTTAATTGGAAAAATTTGGAAAATCACATTACATTCTTAGATATATGAAAATAGTCGTGTAATTCAAGTCTTAAATCACTTATAACTTTATAAACTCAAAACATGATAATTTGGGCATAAGCCCCAACTTCCAAGTTATGTAATCTTTCATAAAATTCAATATTTTGGGCATAAAGTATAATACATAGAGAAAATCTTGAAAACATGATAACTCTTTACTTTGTCACCAATCATTCATTGGGGCATCTTAACATACTCTTGCATACACATGAACTTGTATACATGCTAACATAATTCAATTTCATTACTTAATTCTCATGAAAAATTCATCAAATACTCACACGGCATTTCTTCAACATGGAAGTCATTTTGATTATATAGTGTTAGCATGAATTCATTATTTAGATCACTAATGAACCGCAATCCACAATAAATACACTTAAGCATTTCCAACAAGCACATGGTGATTATGAACTTGAACATGTGAATATCTTAAACATGGAAGAATGACATGATTACATAACTAAGAATCATGAATTGGTGATTTACATGAAATTCTCTTGGAATTGGACATGGCAAAATTCATAACTTGGGAATTTATCTTGAAACTAGTTGAACATGATATGTAAGACTTTGTTCAAAAAATCATCCTTGTAGGCATTTCATCAATTACATGGTAAGCATGGACACTTCATATACCAATCACTGTGTAACAATATCATGAATACTACATCCAACTTTTAATTCAAGTACTCAGCATGGATTTCATATAAATTATTTCACCATTTACTAGTTTCATGAAACTTGAAGCAAATCATGGAATTAAAACCAAATTTGACATCATAATCAAGATTGAACTCAAATCCAATATGGGATCTATAAAATCAACTAACTTAAATTTCATGGTGTAGGCTAAGCATGGGAATAGTTAAATATAGTACTAATAACATGATTTTACTTCTAAAATCATCAAGGTGTAAATTTGGCAAACAATATCATTCTAATATGTAAGAATTAATATCACCAACAAAATCATGGAAACTTGATATAAACTTTAGATCCATAAAAATCCATAAACAAAATTCATGAGAACATATAAATATTATAACTTTAAACCTGAAATTATGATTTTGGACTCCTTGGGTAGAAGAGGACCATGGTTGAACTCCCACATACCTTAATTTGATGGATCCTTGAAGAAATCATGAATTTGAAGCTTGAAATATTGTGTTCTTAAGATAAAATTAAACTTTTTTCATGGTGGAAAAAGGGATAGGTTTTTGCTGAAGTTTCTTGAGGGAGATAGGCAAGAAATGCCTCATTTAATACTATAAATCGTCCTTTGGACGTTTGGGGATGAGGGGAAAGCATGAAAGTACCCCTTGACCCTTATGGAGTTTAAAACATCTAAAAAATGACCAAGGCGCCGCCCCCCTTAGCCCTGGGGAGTAGGCCCACGGTGCCCTACTATCGCCTTGGCTTACTGCCTCTCACAAAAACTGTTGTAGTTTTTGACTCGGGTGTCCGATTTTTACGAAATTGGTATCGTTAAAATGATAATTCAATTATATACAATTTGGTGGGTATTGAGATGAAAAATTCTATGAATAGAAAGAGTTATACACATTTGAAGTAGACCCTTGTAGAATCAAATATCAAAGTTTTGGACGAATCAAATGATCTTAGCTCAACTTTGTTCTAACTCATTGCTATGATCATTTTTCACCTCTAAACTACTTCATATACTAGTATAATGATCATGAAACTTGTATTCACTTGAGAATAACTTGGATTATAACTTTTTCATATAAGAACGACGGTTCAAAGACTAGCCCGAAAATGCGGGGTATTACAACTAACCTCAGCACTACTAATCTCAGCATTACTAATACATCCTATTAAGTACTATTCATATACGCTCTATCGAACAACCCCATAGAGTGCATTATCATATACCTAAGAAACCATGGAATTACTTATGATTGGTTTAATAATATATGGATAAGAGAATTAAATGACTTAACTACACCTCAATCCTTTTTATTAAATTTCCCTTTTGATTCTAGTTTGAATCTAATCTCTACAAATTTGATCGTTATACTGCATTTAATTTGCCAAACTCTTTTTCCTTTGGTTATGCGGATCAACTACTTAATTACCATTTTCTCCCTTACGTTGGTTGATAGGTTCGAATGTGAGCAATATTTATGTTATTTTGTAATTGATTAATTTACAAGAAGATCTATCAAAATAGAAAACATTATTGTCAAATAAGTATATGATTTGAAAATCTAAAACTATAATATCAGTAGTCTATGTTGTTCTTACATAGTGTGCTTTACATTTTCTTTAATTTTTCCTATATAATATTGCAATTATTTGTTGTTTTAAATTTTTCTTGGTCAAATAGGTTCAATTGAATAATGAGATAAAATAAATGATCAACTAAGCGGAGTGAGGATTATTATTCATATTTTAGCTTTTCTATTACATTGCGCAAAGGGTGAGCAATTTAACTAGTTAAATGAAATAGAAGATCCCATAAAAATTTAAGGGTATAATTGTAAATAAGATTTTAAACCCAAACGCAATACATGATATATCTAATTTTTAATACAATGAACCAAAAACTTGATAAAAAATAATTCCCGTAGTACAATCCCCGCATTACTAACCTGTTCATCGGTAATTTCAGCATTGTTAATCCTGTCACATAACTTCTCTTTGTACCAAACGACCCCTTAGAGTATAGTTGAGAAAACATACTAATATTTGTCTTGAATTCCTAAGATAATACTTATTCTGAGGCTCTTTTTTTTTGTCAAAGTGACACTTATTTTGGTACGGAGGAAGTAATTATATCCAAACAATTGGGTGGCGTTTTACCATGACATTTTTTTACTTTTCTTAAGAGTTGAACAAATGACTTTGTGCCATGTGCCAAGGGTGCCATTGGTAGTTTCAAGTTGCCAACAAATATCTTTGAGCTACCAAGTTCCATATGAGATCGTTTACGTATTTAACTCTTTTGGCATTCTTGTTTCCTTTGTCCTTTCTTCCACGTTATTATGGACACGAATTTTTTGCTATATCCCGTGTGAGGCACATTTCGAGGAACAAAATTTCTAGATTTTGCGTACCCCACTAATTTTTGTTGCCTCGCATTTATCTTCTAACACACTACGTGGACCAATCAAGTTTTACCCAATGCCATAGAAAAATATAACTCCAATTTTCACTTTGAAAACAAAAACTACATTTTTTCAAAGTACTCAAAATTTTCATGCACCCCTTATTTTCAGCCAAACATATCCTTAACACTCTATTTGGATGGTGGTTTCCCATGGTATGGTATGGTACAGTTGTTAAGATAACCATGTTTGTTTTGATTATGTAATACCCCGTATGTTCTCAGTTCAGCAAAGCCCTTAGTATGTGCTTATAGCACTTAGAACCTGAAAATAAAGCTTTGAGTTAAGGGATCCAATCAATTTTGACTCCCTTTAAATTTCGAGGATTTTTAAGTTGAACTTTCGTGCTTCAAGGTGATGATTATTGATCTGAGTTATATTCAGGGATGCAAGTAGCACGCCTCGAACAAGTTTTAGATTTTTTTGAACAAGGTTCGGATCATATTTGGATTGGCAAGATAGCATCTCACCGTGATTATGCTGCATTATGGTGAGTATCACAGTGAGGAAGTCACCACATCGTGGGGAGGGAGTCACCACGTTGCAGTGAAGGATGAAAAGGCTATTTCAATTTTCCAAAGAGCCATCATGGTGAATTTCGTGAAGAGAGGCTCACAGCGTTGCGATGATATCCAAATTAGAATTTCTCAAAAACCAATAAGTCATTATGATTCCACTGTGTCGTGGTAGGTATCGTGATAAATCACTCACAGCACCGAGGTGAAGCTTTAATCGGCATTTCAATTCTGAGTTTTAAATCCAACAGGCAACTTAGTCTTTTTCCCAAGCCCCCAAATCATGATAAACAAAAGATTTAACCTATTCTAAGCATATTATATTTATTTTTCATCAAATTTATCTCAAGGAAAGCCCTAGAGCTTCAATTTCAAACCTCAAGAAACGCAAAATATCACTAATCTTTTTTCAAGATAATCCAAAATTCAAGGTTCCCAATTCAAGAAACAATCTTCAAGAGCACAAATAGGGATTCAAAGTCAAGTGTCTTTATAAATTTCATTAATTCAGGTATGTGGGATTATGAACAAGGTTATCTCTTCCATCCTTGAGCAGAAAATTTGTTTTTAAGATGATTTCATATGAACTAATATGAATTTCAAATTAGGTTTCATACCCAAATATTGCTATTTGACGATTATGATATTACAAGTGTTTTAGATAATGAATCTCATGCCTATCTTTGCACATTTATGCTTATGAAGTGGTTTATGATATATTGAAGGTTGGATTTCACTATTTTGACTAAGATTGTGCAAGAAATTCATGTTTTTTACTATTGAGCATGATTTGTGATAAATTGACATGAATTGGAAGCATGGGTTTTTAAGCCCTAGTTTGACTATTGATATTTCAAGAAGATTATTCTTTAAGCATCATGTGATTAGCTTATATTCAGTTTTTGAATCAAGCTTTGATCTTTTGATCCTCAGCTAAGATATGGAATCCACTTTATAGTTTTAATGATAGTTTGACCATAGATTAGTTTGATCATAGTTTAAAACAGACAGATGCATAATTAGTTTTCATTATAAACCCTTATGCTAGTTTTAAAGTGGATTCCCTACAAAATAAGCATACATATTTAAAAGGAGTAGTATTTAGCATCGACCGAAAAGTGTAGGTTTAGCGCATCCTACTTCCCCAGAACTATAAGCCAACTTAGGTACAGATTCAGACTATTCCCATTTATATGGATAACATATACAGATTGTGATCACTTACCTCAGATTATACTCCTTGGCAAGAGTATACCATTTCTCCGCAACGTGAGGTTTTTTTCTTAGGGAAACTAGACGTTGGACTCCATGATAGCTCACATGGTTTATGTCGGTTAGAAGAACCTCTCTATAGAAGAGTAATCCTAACAGAAAAGTTTTATTTGAAGCTAAGTGTACAGATCACAATTCATTTAAGATATTATTCACATAAGATGTTGTCATGAGATTTGAGCTTTTATTTTACAGATATAAAAGTGAGTCCTTTCTAAACTTAGACCGTATGATTTAAAGATAGAATACAAGTACAACTTTTAGAACTAAGTTTTATGATTCACAAGTTTTATACAGTATGTTTTATTACTCATGATTATGATTTTTAGTTTTCAGTTTTTCAAGCTAATATGAGTCATCTACACTTAGCATGCATTCTTTTACAAGTTTATTATAACATTGAGATATTGTTTACCAATGCACTCATCCCCACATGCTCAGTACATTCCAAAAGTACTGATCCACATATATATCTATGTGCTACATTATTTAATAATGTAGGTTCAGGTCTCAGTTTCTGCAGCATTAATGATTTCAAGCATCTCCATCTACATCCTGATAGTTGGTGAGTCCTTATAGTTCGGCAACCCATTATTAAGTTTTCCATCTTATTAAAGTAGTTGATTCAGTATTTTTAGTCAGTTTAAGTTAGTCGAGGGTTTGTCCCAGTGGCTTTCTAGTTTTTAGTAGTAGAGGCTTATCAGTCTGCTAGTTATAATTCAAATTTCTAGTGTTGATTACTGAGACTTTTAAGTCAAGTATTTTTAGATTTTATGTTCAGTTAATTCCAGCTTATATTAGAAAGAACACAACATTGATTTTATATTTATATTTCTCCATTATGAGTTTCAAATTTAGAAGAAGGCTTACTAGGTTATCTTGAGACTACTCGTAGTCTTGAGCACCATGTGACATCTCGAAACTTAATTTTGGGGTGTTACAAACTTGGCATCAGAGTTTAAGGTTTTAAAGAGTCCTAGGGAGTCAGACAAGCCGCGTTACTGTAATACCCCAAAAATTTAACCTAACTTTAGCATCATGTTCCAAGATCAAGCGTGTGCAATATAGTTCTTTGGTAATTTCATGAGTAATTTTGAGGTATATTTAGGGATCAAATAACTCCTAGCTATTAAACGAATCAAAATAAGTTTTACCGATTGAATTTCGTATAAAAACATTGTCTTAGTCAACTTCAAATGATCATATCTTATTCTCTACTCATAATTTTCCAGCTCAAATCCCACCAAGTTGTGGGAAATTAAACTAGCTTTCCAATGATATAATATTTGCCTTAATCTGATAACCGAGTAAGAATTTACAATAATTATAAGTTTCAGTCATAAAACACCGTTATTTGGGCCCGTAGCGCGTCAAGGAGAAGTGTAAAATCACAATTTTTAAATTCTAGTGAGACCCCGTGATTTCACCTCATCGCGGTGATGTCCCATCTCACAATTGTCAATTTTCAGTGAGCCTCCGCAATAATGGTGTGTCGCGGAGGTGGCCAAAATGGCATTCCAAAGGCTTACCATGATAGCTCCACACCGGGGTGATTTTCTAGGTCCCAATTGGCAGTTTCCAATAGGCCACCACGATGTTGGCACATTACGCCAAGGCCAAAAATTGGGATTTCCAACTTTCAGTTTTGAGCTTTTAATTCCTTTAGGGGTATTTGGGTTTTTTCCCATGGCCCTAATTAGCCTAAAACATGAAATTTAACCCCTAAACAACCTAATTAGTCATCATTATTTCAATTCCTCTCAAATAATTTAAAATCTTTTTCTCAAGAACAAAAACCCTAGCTCTCAAATTCAGGGTCAAATCTTAAAAACGCACGATCAATCCTCCCAAATTCATTAACTCAAGTATGTTAAATGTTCAACCATGGGTTACTTTCACCCATGGAGTTTAAGTGCCCATTTTAAATTGCAAAATTATTATCTTTCAAGTTTTCTTGATTTTTAAATTATGATTAAACCATGAATTTCCATGAATTATGTTCTATACCATGTTTTAGCGAAATTGATGTCTATTACTACACTCCATATGTTTGACTATTGTTGTCCTCTGATCTAATTCATGATTTGTGATAATGGTGTTGAAATTGTTCTTTACTACAAGCTTTAATCTAATTCTCATGCTTAATGTACACCATGCATACCAAGTGTTTGATGAAATACCTACAAGGGGGAATATTGAACATTGCTTCTACGTTAAATCTTTTAAACTTAAATATTATATTTTACTCTTATTGCTTTTGAGTCCTGGGGGTATTGAATACCCAAAAACCATAGCTGCTTGCTTAGTCTCATCTCAATATCTTCAAAATAACTTTAGATTATATTATAAGTATTATCAGAATAGTAAGATATCATAATCAGTTAGGCTGAGAACAGTCTAGTATTTTAGTGTCATTCAGTTAGGAGAAAAATTTAGCACCGAGCGAGTGTAGGGATGATGGTTTCCCCATCCGATAGGTCGAGTCATTAGGATCAGTCCCTGTATTCCAGAACTACCTAGCCAGCATAGGATTTGAGAAGTCACCCGCCAATGTAGGCTTGACTATCTCACAGGGGTCACCCGTCAGATTAGGCTTGACACCGTTAGTCCTTTGGAATGGTTTATTAGTATAATGGATCCACGTAGCCAGTGTTAGTACCCGTGGTACGGTATTAACACCCTTTGAACTAGGGTTATGGGTTGGACCCCAATTAGCTCAGATTGGGGAATGTCGGTTAGATGATACCTCTCACAGTCTCAGTCCAATAATTAGACCAGTAATTCAGTCTAAATATTGTCTGACCAAAGTATACAGATATCAGTTATTTCAGTATTTCAGTTTACAAATTTTATTCAGTTCATGTTATATGATTGGTCATGCATCCCCAGAATCTATAGATTTCATGTAACTTCAGTATTTACATACTTTCTTACATACACAGTATTTACATACTTTCTTACATACACAGTATTTTCTTAAATTCACCATAGGCATGCTATAGCCCACGATTTGAGGGTTAGAGTAGGTTCCGGGCATACTGTGGGCCAAAAATCAATCGGGGACTGCCAGGGATGTTGGGATAGTCCCAGTATGGTCCGTTTAAATTTTCATGGCCATTTGGTTGGACAAATCGGCGAAACGGCGTGAATGGGGCATATTCAGGCTAAATTGGTGTGATATAGCCCAAGGTTTTTGGGGTGGGCCTGGGTTCCGGCCATTCTGTCGATCAAAAATTGACTGACGCATGCCAGGGAAGTGTGGGATCATCCAAGTATGGTCCATTTAAATTTTTGAGGCCATTTGGGCAGACAAACGGGAGAAAGGGCACGAAAAAGGCATTTTCGAGCCAAATCGGTGTGCTAAAGCCAATGGTTTCAAGGGTGGGCCCAGGTTCCAAGTGTGCTGTGGGATGACTATTAATTGGGGTATGCCAGGGAGGTTGTGGATTAGCTCAGTGTGGTCCAATTAATTTTTTGTGGCTATTTGGTTGGACAAACGGGCGAAACAGAGCGAACAGCGCATTTTCAGGCAAAATCGATGGGCTATCGCCCTCGTTTTTGGGATATTTGGGTGGAAAAATGATAGAAATTGTACGAGCGAGGATTTTTCGAAAAAAATTGGTGTGCTGAAGCTCACGGTTTAGAGGGTGAGCCCAGGGTCGAGCATGATGTTGGTCAATAATTGACTGAGGTGTGCCAGGGAGGTTGGGGATCCTCTCAGTGTGGTTTGTTTAATTTTTCATGGCCATTTTTGTGGACAAACCGGCAAAACGATACGAATGACACATTTTTAGGATAAATCAGTATGCTATATCCCACGGTTTTGGGGATGGGCCCGGGGTTCGAGTGTTCTGTGGGCCAAAAATCTACTGGGGCATGCGAAGGAGGTTGGTTATCGTACCAGTTTAGCTCTTTTAAATTTTTTTGGCCATTTGGCTGGACAGACGAGCAAAACGGCGCAAACTGGGCATTTTTTAGCCAAATCGGTGTGCTATAGCCCACGGTTTTTAGGGTAGGCTCGGGGTCCGAGCATCCTATTGCTAAAAATCGATTGAGGAATGCCAGGGAGGTTGGGGATAGTCCCAGTGTGGTCCATTTAAATTTTCGTGGCTATTTCGATGGTAAAACGGGTGAAATGGCGCAAATGAGGCATTTTCGACCGGAATTGGCTTACAGTTTTGTGGTTGGGCTCGGGGTTCGGGTGTTCTGTGGTTAGAAAATCTATTTGGTCATGCCTGGGATATTAGAGATAGTCCCATTGTGTTACATTTAAATTTTTGTAGCCATTTGGATGGACAAACGAGCGATACGACACGAACGGGACATTTTCGGGCTAAATCGGTGTGCTATAGCCCACGGTTTTGGGGGTGGGCCCAGGGTTCGGGTGTACTGTGGGACAAAAATCGATCGAGGCATGGTAGAGAGGTTAGGGATCATCTTAGTGTGGTCCGTTTAAATTTTTGTGGCCATTTGGGTGTACAAACGGGCAAGAAAGCGTGAACGTGGCATTTTTGGGCCAAATCAATATGCTATAGCCCACGGTTTTAGGGGTTGGGCCTGGGGTCCTAGCATGGAAGGAAGGTTAGGGATCATCTCAGTGTGGTCCGTTTAAATTTTTGTGGCCATTTTGGTGGACAAATAGGCAAAGCAACGCGAATGAGGCACTTTCGGGCCAAATAGGCGTGCTATGGCCCACGGTTTGGGGGTGGGAGCATGGTCCGGGCATTTTGTGGGCGAAAAATCGATCGAGGAATACCAGGGAGTTTGGGGATCATCCCAGTATGGTCCATTTAAATTTTCATAGCCATTTGATTGGACAAACTGGCGAAACGGTGTGAACGGGGCATTTTGGGGCCAAATTTATGTGCTAAAGCTCATGGTTACAAGGGTTGGCTTGGGGTCCGAGCATTCTGTGGGAAGAATATCGATCGGGGCATGCCAGGGAGGTTGAGGATCATATCAGTGTGGTTCATTTACTTTTTTGTAGCCATTTGGGTGAACAAACGGGCGAACAGGGCATTTTTGAGCAAAATTGGTGAGCAAAATTGGTGGGCTATAGCCCACGATTTAGGGGGTGGGCCTGGGTCCGATCGCACTATGGGTTGAAATCGACCGGGGCATGCCAGGGAGATTTGGGATCATTCCAGTGTGGTCCATTTAGTTTTTTATGGCTATTTGGGTGGAAAATGGGCGAAACGATGCGAATGTGGCATTTTCGTGCCAAATCGATATGTTATAGCACATGATTGAAAGGGTGGGCCAAGGGTCTGGTAGTACTGCGGGTTGAAAATCAATTGGGGTATTCCAGAAAGGCTGAGAATTATCCCAGTATTGTCTGTTTAAATTTTTCTGGCCATTTGGGTAGACAAAAAGGCGGAACAGCATGAATGAGGTATTTTTTGGCCAAATCAGTGTGCTATATAGTCCACGGTTTTGGTGGTGGGCCTGGGGTCCAAACATGTTATTGGCCGAAAATCGATTGGGGCATCCTAGGGAAGTTGAGGATCATCTCAGTGTGGTTCGTTTAAATTTTCGTGGTCATTTGGATGGACAAACAGGCAAAACAACACGAACAGAGTATTTTTGGGCCAAATCGGTGTGCTATAGCCCACGGTTTTGGTGGTGGGCCCGGGGTTCGAGCATGTTATGGGTCGAATATTGGTCGAGGTATGCCAGGGAGGTTGGAGATCATCCCAATATGGTCCGCTTAAATTTTTGTGGATATTTGGGTGGACAAACGGGCAAAACAGCACAAACGGGATATTTTTGGGATAAATCAGTGTGCTATAGTCCACGGTTTTGGGGGTGGGCTTGGGGTCCGGGCGTGCTGTGGGCTGACAAACCTGCGAAACAGCACGAACGGAGCATTTTCGAGCTGAATCAGTGTGCTATAGCCTACGATTTTGGGGGTGGTCCCGGGGTCCAAGCGTGCTGCGGGAAGAAAATCAATTGAACTATGCCAGGGAGGTTAGAGATCTTCCCAATGTGGTTCGTTTAATTTTTTGTGGCCATTTGGGTGGTCGAACGGGCAAAATAGCACGAACAGGGTGTTTTCGTGCCAAATCGGTGTGCTATAGCCCAAAATTTTAGGGGTGGACCTGGATATCGAGTGTGTTGTCGGCTGAAAATTAATTGGCATGTACGAGGGAGGTTAGTGATTGTCCAAGTGTGGTTTATTTGAATTTTCATGGCTATTTAGGTGGACAAAGCGGCGAAACAATGCGAACAGCCCATTTTCAAGCCAAATCGGTGTGTTATAGCCCATGGTTTCGGGGGTGGACCAGGGGTACGGGCGTGCTATGAGTCAAAAATCAACCAGGGTGTGCCAGGGAGGTTGAGGATCATCCCATTATGGTTCATTTATATTTACATGGACATTTGGGTGGACAAACTGGTGAAACGACATAAACGTGACATTTTTGGGCAAAATCGATGTGCTATAGCCCACGATCTCAGGGGTGGGCCCAAGGTCCAAGCGTGCTGTGGGCCAAAAATCGATTGGTTTGTGTTAGAGAAGTTTGGGATCATCCCATAGTGGTCCGTCTAAACTTTCGTTGATATTTAGGTGGACAAACAGGCGAAACAACGCAAATGGGGCATTTTCAGTCCAAATCGGAGTGCTGAAGCTCACGGTTTTAGGTGTGGGCCCGGGGTCAAACGTGTTGTTGGTCATCATCAATCTACCGAGATGTGCCAAGGATATTGGGTATCATCCCAATATGGTCCGTTTAAATTTTCCTAGCCATTTGGGTTGACAGAAGTACGAAACAGCGCGAACGGGGCATTTTTGAGCTAAATCGATGTGCTATAGACCATGATTTTAGGGGTAGGCTCGGGTTTCGGGCGTGCTACGGGATGAAAATCGATCGAGGCATCCCAGGGAGGTTGGGAGATAGTCCCAGTATGGCCCATTTAACTTTTTGTGGCTATTTTGGTGGACTAACGGGCAAAATGGCACGGCATTTTTTGACCCAAATTGTTGTGCTATAGCTCACAGTTTCATGGGTGGGACTAGGGTTCGGGTGTGTTGTAGTTAGAAAATTGATCAGGGCATGCCTGCGAGGTTGGGGATAGTCTTAGTGTGGTCCGTTTAAATTTTTGTAGCCATTTGGGTGGACAAATGAGAGAAACGGTGCTAATAGGGTATTTTAAGGCCAAATCGGTGTGCTATAGCCTACGGTTTTGGGGGTGGGCCCGGGGTTCAGGTGCGTTAAGGGCCGAAAATCAACCAAGGCATGCTAGGGAGGTTGGGGATCATCCCAGTGTGGTCCGTTTAAATTTACGTGGCTATTTGGGTGTACAAATGGGCAAGACGATGCGAACGTGGATTTTTTGGGCCAAATCGGTGTGCTATTGCTCACGGTTTTGGGGTTGGGCCCGGGGTCTGGGAATGTTGTAGGCCAAAAAATAACTGAGGCGTGGCAGCGAGGTTGGAGATCATCCCAGTGTAGTTTGTTTATATTTTTTTGGCCATTTTGGTTGGATAAATTGGCGAAATAAGGCGAATGGCACACATTTGGGCCAAATAGGCATGCTATAGCCCACGATTTGAAGGTCGGAGTAGGGTCCGGGCATGCTGTGGGCCAAAAATCAATCGAGGCATGCCAGGGAGGTTAGGGATCATCCCAGTGTGGTCCTTTTAAATTTTCGTGGCCATTTGGTTGGACAAATCGGCGAAACGGCGTGAACGGGGCATATTCGGGCTAAATTGGTGTGCTATGGCCCATGGTTTTGGGGGTGGGCCTGGGGTCCGGCCGTTCTACCGGTCAAAAATTGACCGACACATGCCAGGGAAGTGTAGGATCATCCAAGTATGGTCCATTTAAATTATTGAGGCCATTTAGGCAGACAAACGAGAGAAAGGGCACGAAAAAGGCATTTTTGGGCCAAATCGATGTGCTAAAGCCCATGGTTTCAAGGGTGGGCCCAGGTTCCAAGGATGCTGTGGGCTGAATATCAATCGGGGTGTGCCAAGGAGGTTGTGGATTAGCTCAGTGTGGTCCAATTAATTTTTTGTGGCTATTTGGTTTGACAAACGGGCGAAACAGAGCGAACAAGGCATTTTCATGCAAAATCAATGGGCTATAGCCCTCGATTTTTGGGGTGGGACTGGGGTTCAAGCGTGTTGTAGGATGAAAATCGATCAGGGAAAGCCAGGGATGTTGGGGATCATCCCATTGTGGTCCGTTTAAATTTTTATTTTTATTTGGGTGGACAAATGGGTGAAATGGCATGAACGGAGCATTTTTGGGACAAATCGGTGTGCTATAACCCACAATTTTGGGGGTGGGCTCGGGATTCGACTGTGGTATCATCTTAAATTTTTCATGGCCATTTGGGTAGACAAATAGGCAAAACGATACGAATGAGACATTTTTAGGATAAATTGGTGTGCTATATCCCACGGTTTTGGGGGTGGGCCCGAGGTTCGATCGTTCTGTGGGCTAAAAATTTATCGGGACATGCGAAGGAGCTTGGCTATCATCCCAGTTTAGTTCCTTTAAATTTTCCTGGCCATTTGGGTGGACAGAAGAGTAAAATGGTGCGAACTGGGCATTTTTGAGCCAAATCGGTGTGCTATAGTCCACGATTTTTGGGGTAGGCTTGGGGTCCGGGCATCCTATTGCTAAAAATCAATTGAGGAATGCCAGGGAGGTTTGGGATAGTCCTAGTGTGGTCCATTTAAATTTTCTTGGCTATTTCAATGGTCAAACGGGCGAAATGGCGCGAATGAGGCATTTTCGACCTAAATTGGCTTACGATTTTGTGGTTGGGCTCAGGGTTCGGGTGTTTTATCGTTAGAAAATCGATCTATCCATGCCTAGGATATTGGAGATAGTCCCATTGTGTTCCGTTTAAATTTTTGTAGCCATTTGGATGGACAAACTAGCGAAACTACGCGAATGGGGCATTTTTGGGCTAAATCGGTGTGCTATAGCCCACGGTTTTAGGGGTAGGCCCAGGGTTTGGGTGTACTGTGGGACAACAATCGATCGAGGCATGCTAGAGAGTTTGGGGATCATCCCAGTGTGATCCGTTTAAATTTTTGTGGCCATTTGGGTGTACAAATGGGCATAACGGCGTGAACGTGGCATTTTTAGGCCAAATTAATGTTCTATAGCCCACGGATTTAGGGGTTGGGCCTGGGGTCCTGGCATGGTAGGGAGGTTGGGGATCATCCCAGTGTGGTCCGTTTAATTTTTTGTGGCTATTTTGGTGGACAAACAGGCAAAACAATGCAAATTGGGCACTTTCGGGCCAAATAGGCATTCTATAGCCCAAGGTTTGGGGGTGGGAGCAGGGTCCGGGCGTGCTGTGGGCCAAATATCGATCGAGGCATACCAGGGAGTTTGGGGATCATCCCAGTATTGTCCGTTTAAATTTTCGTAGCCATTTGGTTGGAAAAACCGGCGAAACGGTGTGAACGGGGCATTTTGGGGCCAAATTTGTGCGCTAAAGCCCATGGTTACAAGGGTGGGCTCGGGGTCTGAGCATGCTGTGGGATGAATATCGATCGGGGCATGCCAGGGAGGTTGAGGATCATATTAGTGTGGTTCATTTAATTTTTAGTAGCTATTTGGGTGGACAAACGGGCGAAACGGTGCGAACAGGGCATTTTTCGGGCAAAATTGGTGGGCTATAGCCCACGGTTTTTGGGGTGGGCCTGGGTCCGATCGCACTATGGGTTGAAATCAACCAGGGCATGCCAGGGAGATTTGGGATCATTCCAGTGTGGTCTATGTATTTTTTCATGGCGATTTGGGTGGAAAACGGGCGAAACGATGCGAATGTGGCATTTTCGTACCAAATCAATGTGTTAAGCACATGATTGAAAGGGTGGGCCAGGGGTCTTGTAGTGCTGCGGGTTGAAAATCAATCGGGGTATTCTAGAAAGGTTGAGAATTATCCCAGTATTGTCTATTTAAATTTTCGTGGCCATTTGGGTGGACAAACAGGCGGAACAGCATGAATGAGGTATTTTCAGGATAAATCGGTGTGCTATATAGTCCACGGTTTTGGGGGTGGTCCTGGGGTCCAAACGTGTTATAGGCCGAAAATCGATCGGGGCATCCTAGGGAAGTTGAGGATCATCTCAATGTGGTTCGTTTAAATTTTCGTGGTCATTTGGATGGACAAACAGGCAAAACAACATGAACGGAGTATTTTCGGGCCAAATCAGTGTGCTATAGCCCACGATTTTGGCGGTGGGCTCGGGGTTCAAGCATGTTATGGGTCGAATATTGGTCGAGGTATGCCAGGGAGGTTGGAAATCATCCCACTGTGGTCTGCTTAAATTTTTGTGGATATTTGGGTGGTCAAACAGGCAAAACGGCACAAACGGGGTATTTTTGAGATAAATCGGTATGCTATAGCCCACGGTTTTGGGGGTGGGCCAGAGGTCTAGGCGTGCTGTGAGCCAACAATTAATTGGGACATACCAGGGAGGTTGGGGATCATCCCAGAATGGTCCGTTTAGATTTCCAAGGCCATTTGGGCAGTTAAACCTGCGAAACATCATGAACAGAGCATTTTCAAGCAGAATCAGTGTGCTATAGCCTACGATTTTGGGGCTGGTCCCGGGGTCCAGGCGTGCTGTGGCAAAAAAAATAGATTGAAATATGACAGGGATGTTAGAGATCGTCCTAATATGGTTCGTTTAATTTTTGGTGACCATTTGGGTGGTTGAACGGGCAAAATAGCACGAACAGGGTGTTTTCGTGCCAAATCGTGCTATAGCCCAAAATTTTAGGGGTGGGCCTCGATTTCGAGTGTGTTGTCAGCTGAAAATTGATTGGCGCATACCAGAGAGGTTAGTGATCGTCCCAGTGTGGTTCATTTAAATTTTCATGGCCATTTGGGTGGACAAAGCTGTGAAACAACGCGAACAAGGCATTTTACAGCCAAATTGGTGTGCTATAGCCCATGGTTTCGGGGATGGGCCTTAGGTGTGGGCGTGCTATGAGTAAAAAATCAACTGGGGTGTGCCAGGGAGGTTGGGGATCATCCCAGTGTGGTTTATTTAAATTTATATGGACATTTGGGTGGACAAACTGGCGAAACGACATGAACGTGGCATTTTTAGGCAAAATCGGTGTGCTATAGCCCACGATCTCAGGGGTGGGCCCAAGGTCCGAGTGTGCTGTGGGCCAAAAATCGATTGGGGCATGTCAGGGAAGTTTGGGATCATCCCATAGTGGTCCGTCTAAGCTTTCATGGATATTTAGGTGGACAAACAGGCGAAACAACGCAAACGGGGCATTTTTAGACAAAATCGGAGTGCTGAAGCTCATGGTTTTAGGTGTGGGCTCGGGGTCAAATGTGTTGTTGGTCATCATCAATCTACCGGGGCATGCTAAGGAGATTGGGTATCATCCCACTATGGTCCGTTTAAATTTTCCTAGCCATTTGGGTTGACAGACGGGCGAAACAGCGCGAACGGGGCATTTTTGAGCTAAATCGATTTGTTATAGACCACGATTTTAGGGGTAGGCTCGGTGTTCGGGCGTGCTGCAGGTTGAAAATCGATTGAGGCGTGCCAGGGAGGTTGGGGGATAGTCCCAGTGTGGCCCATTTAACTTTACATGGCTATTTCGGTGGACTAACGGGTAAAATGGCACGAATGCAGCATTTTTTATCCAAAATGTTGTGCTATAGCTCACGATTTCATGGGTGGGCCTAGGGTTCGGGTGTGTTGTGGTTAGAAAATTGATTGGGGCATGGCTGGGAGGTTGGGGATAGTCCTAGTGTCGTTCATTTAAATTTTCGTAGCCATTTGGGTGGACAAACGAGCGAAACGACGCTAATAGGATATTTTCAAGCCAAATCGGTGTGCTATAGCCCACGGTTTTGGGGGTGGGCCCGGGGTTCAGGCGCGTTGTGGGCCAAAAATCAACCAAGGCATGCTAGGGAGGTAGGGGATCATCCCAGTGTGGTCCGTTTAAATTTTCGTGGCTATTTGGGTGTACAAACAGGCAAGACGGCGCGAACGTCGATTTTTTGGGCCAAATCGGTGTGCCATTACTCACGGTTTTGGGGTTGGGCCCGAGGTCCGGGCATGCTGTAGGCCGAAAAATAACAGAGGCATGGCAGCGAGGTTAGGGATCATCCCATTGTAGTTTGTTTAAATTTTTGTGGCCATTTGGGTGGATAAACTGGCGAAACAACGGGAATGGCACACTTTCGGGCCAAATAGGCATGCTATAGCCCACGGTTTGAGGGTCGGAGCAGGGTCCGAGCATGCTGTGGGTGAAAAATTAATCAAGGCATTCCAGGGAGGTTGGGGATCGTCCCAGTGTGGTCCGTTTAAATTTTCGTGGCTATTTGGTTGGAAAAATCGGCGAAACGGCGTGAACGGGGCATATTCGGGCTAAATTGGTGTGCTATAGCCCAGGGTTTCGGGGATGGGCCTGGGGTCCGGCCATTCTACCGGTCAAAAATTGACTGACGCATGCCAAGGAGGTGAAGGATCATCTAAGTATGGTCCATTTAAATTTTTGAGGCCATTTGGGTAGACAAACGGGAGAAAAGGCACGAAAATGGCATTTTCGGGCCAAATCGGTGTGCTAAAGCCCATGGTTTCAAGGGTAGGCCCAGGGTCCAAGCATGCTGTGGGCTGAATATCGATTGGGGTGTGCCAGGGAGGTTGTGGATTATCTCAGTATGGTCCAATTAATATTTTGTGGCTATTTCGTTGGACAAACGGGCGAAACAGCGCGAACAGGGCATTTTCAGGCAAAATCGGTGGGCTATAGCCCTCGATTTTTGGGGTGGTACTGGGGTTCGAGCGTGTTGTAGGATGAAAATCGATCGGGGAAAGCCAGGGAGGTTTGGGATCATCCCAGTGTGGTTTGTTTAAATTTTTATTTTTATTTGGGTGGACAAACGGGTGAAACGGCATGAGCGGGGCATTCTTGGGACAAATCGGTGTTATTGCCCACAGTTTTGGGGGTGGGCTTGGAATTCAACTATGCTATCAGTTTAAAATTGATCGAGGCATGCCAAGGAGGTTAAGGATCATCCCAGTGTTGTCCATTTAAATTTTTGTAGCCATTTGGGCGAACAAACGGGTGAAACAACGCGAACGAGGCATTTTTTGGCGAAATTGGTGTGCTATAGCCCATGGTTTCAGAGGTGGGCCCAGGGTACGACTGTGTTGTGGGTTAAAAATTAATCGGGACCTTCTAGGGAGGTTGGGGATCATCCTAGTATTCTTTCTTTAATTTTTTATGGCCATTTGGTTGGACAAACGGGCGAAACGGTGTCGAATGGGGTATTTCCAAGGAAAAATTGGGGGCTATAGCCCTCGGTTTTGGGATATTTGGGTGGACAAAGGATAGAAATGGTACGAACGAGCATTTTTTGAACAAAATCAGTTTGCTGAAGCTCACGGTTTAGGGGGTGAGCCCGGGGTCGAGCATGCTGTTGGTCAAAAGTGACTGAGGTGTGCCAGGGAGGTTGGGGATCGTCTCATTGTGGTTTTTTTAATTTTTCATGGCTATTTGGGTGGACAAATAGGCAAAATGATACGAACGACACATTTTTAGGATAAATTGATGTGGTATATCCCACGATTTTAGGGGTGGGCCCGGGGTTCGAGCGTTCTGTGGGCCAAAAATCTATTGGGGCATGCGAAGGAGGTTGGGTATCATCCTAGTTTAGTTCTTTTAAATTTTCCTGGCCATTTGGGTGGACAGACGAGCAAAATGGCGCGAACTATGCATTTTCGGACCAAATCGGTGTGCTATAGCCCACGATTTTAGGAGTACGCTCGAGGTCCGGGCATCCTATTGCTAAAAATTGATTGAGGAATGCCAGGGAGGTTGGGGATAATCCCAGTGTGGTCCATTTAAATATTCGTGGCTATTTCGACGGTCAAACGGGCGAAATGGCGAGAATGAGGCATTTTCGTCCTAAATTAGCTTACGATTTTGTGGTTGGGCTCGGGGTTCGGGTGTTCTGTGGTTAGAAAATCAATCTGGACATGTCTGGGATATTGGATATAGTCCCATTGTGTTCCGTGTAAATTTGTGTAGCCATTTGGATGGACAAACGAGCGAAACAATGCAAATGGGGCAATTTCGGGCTAAATCGGTGTGCTATAGCCCACGGTTTTAGGGGTGGGCCCAGGGTTCGGGTGTACTGTGGGACAAAAATCGATCGAGGCATGGTAGAGAGGTTAGGGATCATCTTAGTGTGGTCCGTTTAAATTTTTGTGGCCATTTGGGTGTACAAACGGGCAAGAAGGCATGAACGTGGCATTTTTGGGCCAAATCAATGTGCTATAACCCACGGTTTTAGGGGTTGGGCCTGGGGTCCTAGCGTGGCAGCGAGGTTGGGGATCATCCCAGTGTGGTCCGTTTAAATTTTTGTGGCCATTTTGGTGGACAAACAGGTGAAACAACGTGAATGGGGCACTTTCGGGACAAATAGGCATGCTATTGCCCACGGTTTGGGGGTGGGAGCAGGGTCCGGGCGTGCTGTGGGACAAAAATCGATCGAGGCATACCATGGAGTTTGGGGATCATCCCAGTATGGTCCGTTTAAATTTTCGTGGACATTCGGTTGGACAAACTGGCGAAACGGTGCGAACGGGGCATTTTGGGGCCAAATATATGTGCTAAAGCCCATGGTTACAAGGGTGGGCTTGGGGTCCAAGCATACTGTGGGACGAATATCGATTGGGGCATGCCAGGGAGGTTTGGGGTCCAAGCATACTGTGGGACGAATATCGATTGGGGCATGCCAGGGAGGTTGAGGATCATATCAGTGTGGTTCATTTAATTGTTTGTAGCCATTTGGGTGGACAAACGGGCGAAACGGTGCAAACAGGGCATTTTCAGGCAAAATTGGTGGGCTATACCCCACGGTTTTGGGGGTGGGCCTGGGTCCGATCGCACTATGGGTTGAAATCGATCAGGGCATGCCAGGGAGATTTGGTATCATTCTACTGTGGTCCATTTAGTTTTTCATGGCGATTTGGGTGGAAAACGGGCAAAACGATGTGAATGTGGCATTTTCGTGCCAAATCGATGTGTTATAGCACATGATTGAAAGGTGGGCCAGGGGTCTGGGAGTGCTGCTGGTTGAAAATCAATCGGGGTATTCCAAAAAGGTTGAGAATTATCCCAGTATTGTCTGTTTAAATTTTTGTGGCCATTTCGGTGGACAAACAGGCAGAACAGCACGAATGAGGTATTTTCAGGTCAAATCGGTGTGCTATATAGTCCACGGTTTTTGGGGTAGGCCTGGGGTCCAAACGTGTTATAGGCCAAAAATCGACCGGGGCATCCTAGGGAAGTTGAGGATCATCTCAATGTGGTTCGTTTAAATTTTCGTAGTCATTTGGATGGACAAACAGGCAAAACAACACGAACGAGATATTTTTGGTCCAAATCGATGTGCCATAGCCCACGGTTTTGGTGGTAGGCCCAGGGTTCGAGCATGTTATGGGTCGAATATTAGTCGAGGCATGCCAGGGAGTTTGGAGATCATCCCCAGTGTGGTCCGTTTAAATTTTAGTGGACATTTGGGTAGACAAACAAGCAAAACAGCGTGAACGAAGTATTTTTGAGGTAAATCGGTATGCTATAGCCCACGATTTAAAGGGTGGGCTCGATATCCGAGCGTGTCATGGTGTGAGAATCAACGGAGCATGCCAGAAAGGTTGAGGATCATCCTGATATGGTCAGTTTAAATTTTCGTGGCCATTTGAGTGTACAAACAGGCAAAACGGTGCGAACAGGGCATTTTCGGGCTAAATTAGTCTGTTAGTGCCCATGATTTTGGGGGCAAGTCCCTAGGTACGGGCGTGCTGTGGGATAAAAATTGATCGAGGTGTGCCAGGGATGTTGGCGATCATCCCAGTATTGTCCGTTTAAATTTTCGTGGCCAGTTAGATGGATAAACGGGTGAAACGGCGCGAAAAGGGCATTTTTGGGCAAAATTGGTGTGCTATAGCCCACGATTTTGGGGATGAGCCTGGGGTCCGGGCGTACTGTGGGCAAAAAATCAAATGAGGTGTGTCAGGGAGGTTGGGGATTATGCTTATGTGGTTCATTTAACTTTGTGTGGTAATTTGTGTGGACAAACGGTAAAAACAGTGCAAATGGGGCATTTTCGGGTCAAATTGGTGTGCTATAGCCTTTGGTTTCAGAGGTTGGCCCAGGGTTCGGGCGTGCTGTAGGCCAAAAATTGATCGGGTCAGGTCAGGATAGTTGGGGATCATCCCAGTATGGTCCATCTAAATTTTTGTGTTCTTTTAGATGGATAAACGGGCGAAACATCGCAAACGGGGTGATTTCGGGCTAAATCGATGTGCTATAGCCCACGGTTTTAGTAGTGTGTCTGGGATCAGGCGCGCTGTGGCCTCAGAATCAATCGGGGCATGGAAGGTAGGTTAGGATCATCCTAGTGTAATCCATTTACAGTTTTGTGGCCGTTAGGGTGGACAAACGGGAGAAACGATGCAAACGGGGCTTTTTCAGGCCAAATCGGTGTGCTATAGCCTACGGTTTCGGGGGTGTGCCCGAGGTCCGGGCATGCTATGGGCCATAAATTAATTGGTCCATTCCAGGGAGGTTGCGGTTCATCCCAATGTGGTCTGTTTAAATTTACGTGGCTATGTGGGTGGACAAACGGGCAAAACGTCGGGAATGGGGCATTTTTGGACGAAATCAGTGTGCTATAGCCCACGATTTTTAGGGGGCTCGGGGTCCGAACGTGTTGTAGGCCTAAAATCAATCGGGGAATATCAGGGAGGTTAGGGATTATCCCAGTAAGGTCCATTTAAATTCTTGTGGACATTTGGGTGGACAAACATGTTGTAGCCCACGGTGTCGGGGGTGGGGGCCCATGATTCAAGCGTCTGTAGGCTAAAAATCAACTGAGTTATGCCAGGGAGGTTAGGGATCATCCTCGTGTGGTATGTTTAAATTTTAGTGGCTATTTGGGTGTACAAACGGGCAAAACAGCACGTACGGGGCATTTTCGGGCAAAATCAGTGTGCCATAGCCAATAGTTTCGGGGGTGGACCCGGGGTTCGGACGTGCTATGGGCCAGAAATTGATAGGGGCATGCCAGGGAGGATAGGGATCATCCCAGTGTGGTTAGTTTAAATTCTGTAGTTATTTGGTTGAACAAACGGGCGAAACAGCACGAACGGGGTATTTTCGAGCCAAATCGGTGTGTTATAGCCCACGGTTTTGGGAGTGGACAAAGGTTTTGGGCTTGTTGTGGGCCAAAAATCGACCGAGGCATGCTAGGGAGGTTGGGGATCATCCTAGTGTGGTCCGTATAAATATTTTTGGCCATTTGTCTGTACAAACGGATGAAACGGTATCAACGGTGCATTTTTGGGCTAAATCTATGTGTTATAGCCCACGGTTTTGGGGGTGGGCTCGGGGTCCCGGCATAGTGTGGGCCAAAAATTGATCGGCGTATGTCAGAGAGGTTGGGGATCATCCCTGTGTGCTCCTTGTAAATTTTCTTGGCCATTTCGGTAGATAAACGGGTGAAAGAGCACGAACAGAGAGTTTTCGGGCCAAATTGGTGTGCTATAGAACATTATTTTGAGGGTGGACCCGGGGTTCGGGCGTACTATTGACCTAAAATTGACTGGTACATGCCTGGGATATTGGGGATCGTCTCAGTATGGTCTGCTTAAATTTTTGTGGCCGTTTGGGTGGACAAACGGGAAAAACGGTGTGAACGGGACATTTTCAGGCCAAATTGGTGTTCTATAGCCTACGGTTTCAAAGGTGGACCTGGGATCCACGTAGGTTGTGGGCCAAAAATTGATCGAGGCATGCCAGGGAGGTTGGGTATCATCCCCATATGGTCCATTTAAATATTAGTGGCTATTTGGGTGGACAAACGGGCGAAAAAATGCAAAAACAGCATTTTCGAGCCAAATCAGTGTGCCATAGCACACAGTTTCGGGGGTCCGCCCGAGGTCCGGGCGTGCTGTGGGCCAAAAATCGACTGGGGAGTTCCACGGAGGTTGAGGATCATCCAAGTATGGTCTGTTTAAATTTTCATGGCCATTTGGATGGACAAACAGGCGAAACGACGCAAACGGGGTATTTTTCGGGCCAAATCGGTGTGCTATAGCCTACAATTTTGGGGGTGGGCCTGGGATACGGGCGTTTTGTGGGTCAAAAATAGAACAGGGTATGCTAGGGAGGTTGTGGATCATCCCAGCGTGGTTCATTTAAATTTTTGTGGCCATTTGGGTAATCAAACAGGCAAAACAACGCGAATGGGGCATTTTTTAGCCAAATTGGTGTGCTATAGCCCACGGTTTTAGGGGTGGGACCAGGTTCTAGGCGTGCTATAGGCTAAAACTTGGTCCGTACATGTCAAGGAGGTTGGGGAAAAACGGTTAAAACGGTGCAAATGGGGTGCTTTTGGGCCAAATCGGTGTGCCTAGCCCACGATTTTGGGGTGGGCCCAGGCTCTGAGCGTGCTATGGGCCAAAAATTATCCGAGAATGCCAGGGAGGTTGGAGATCATCCCAGTGTGGTCTATTTAATTTTTGTGGCCATTTGGGTGGACAAATTGGTCAAACAACGCAAATATGCCATTTTCAGGCTAAATCGGTGGGGTATAGCTCACTGTTTTGGGGGTGAGCCCGGGGTCCAGGCGTGCTGTGGGCCAAAATTGATCGTGGCAAGACGAGGACGTTGGGGATCATCCCAGTATGGTAAGTTTAATTTTTTGTGGCCATTTGGGTAGACAAAAGGGTGAAACATCGCGAATGGGATATTTTCAGGCCAAATCAGTGTGCTATAGCCTACGGTTTCTTGGGTGGGCCTAGAGTCCGGGCGTGTTGTGGGCCGAAAATCGACTGAGGCAAGACAAGGAGGTTGGGTATCATCCCAGTATGGTCTATTTAAAATTTCATTGCTATTTTAGTGGACAATCAGGCAAAACGATGCAAATAGGGTATTTTCGGGCTAAATCGATGTGCTCTAGCCAACGGTTTTGACTGTGGTCCCAGGGTCTGGGCGTGATATGGGCCAAATATTGACAGGGCCATGCCAGGGAGGTTGGGCATCATCCTAGTATGCTTTATTTAAATTTTCGTGGCCATTTGGGTCGACAAACGGGCAAAACGGTGCGAATGGGGTGTTTTTGGGCAAAATCGGTGTGCTATAGCCCACGGTTTTTGGGGTGGTCCTGGGGTCCGGGCTTACTATAGGCCAAAAATTGACTGAGAATTATAGGGAGGTTAAGGATCGTCCCAGTATAGTCCATTTAAATTTTTATGGCCATTTGGGTGGACAACTGGGCGAAACAGCGCAAACGAGGAGTTTTCGAGCCAAATCATTGTGCTATAGCCTACGGCTTTAGGCGTGGACCCAGGTTTTGGGCTTGCTATAGGTCGTAAATCAGTTGAGGCTTGCCAGGGAGGTTGGGAATCGTCCCAGTGTGGTCCGTCAAAATTTTTGTGTCTATTTGGGTGGACAAACAAGCGAAATGGCATGAATGAGGCATTTTCAGGCCAAATCGGTGTGCTATAGCCCACGGTTTCGGGGGTGGGCAAGGGGTTCGGGCGTGCTGTGGGACAAAAATTGATTGGGGCATGGCAGGGAGGTTGAGGATCCTTCCAGTATGGTCTGTTTAAATTTTCGTAGCCATTTGGGTGGACAAATGGGTGAAACAGCACAAACGGTGCATTTTTAGGCTAAATTTGTGTGCTATAGCCCACAATTTTGGGTGTGGGTCTGGGGTCTGGGCGTGCTGTGGGCCAAAAATTGATCAGAGCATGCTAGGGAGGTTGAGGATCATCCTAGTGTGGTTCGTTTAAGTTTTTGTTGATATTTGGGTGGACAAAAAGGCGAAACAGCGCGAACGGTGCATTTTCAAGTGAAATCAGTGTGCTATAACCCACAGTTTTGGGATGGGCCAAGGGTTCGGGCTTTATGTGGACCAAAAATTGATCGGGGCATGCTAGGGAGGTTGGATATCATCTTAGTGTGGTCCGTATAAATATTTTTGGCCATTTGTGTGTACAAACGGACGAAACAGCCCGAACGGTGCATTTTCTGGCCAAATTTATGTGCTATAGCCCAAGGTTTTGGGGGTGGGCTCGGGTTCTGGGCATGTTGTGGACTAAAAATTGACTGACGCATGCTAGGGAGGTAGGGGATCATCCCAGTGTGGTCCGTTAAAATTTTGTAGCCATTTGGGTGGACAAACAGATGAAACAGTACGAATGGGGATTTTTTGGACCAAATCGGTGTGCTAAAGAACATTATTTCGAGGGTGCGTCCAGGGCCCGGGCGTACTGTTGACCAAAAATTGATCGGCGCATGCCAGGGATATTGGGGATCTTCTCAGTGTGGTCTATTTAAATTTTTGTGGCCGTTTGGATGGACAAAAGGAGAAAACGGTGCAAACGAGGCATTTTTGGGCCAAATTGGTGTGCTATAGCCCACGGTTTCAAAGGTGGACCTGCGATCTGCGTTTGCTGTTGGCCGAAAATCGATTGACGCATACCAGGGAGGTTAGGGATCATCCCCGTATGGTCCGTTTAAATATTGTTGACTATTTGGGTGCACAAACGGGTGAAATGACACAAAAGGAGCATTTTTGGGCCAAATCGGTGTGCCAAAGCACACGGTTTAGAGGGTCCGCCTGGGTCCGGGCGTCCTATGGGCCAAAAATTGAAGGGGGCGTGCCATGGAGGTTGGGGATCATATTTGTGTGGTCCGTTTAAATTTTCCTGGACATTTGGATGGACAAACAGGAGAAACGGCACAAACGGGGCATTTTTCGGGCTAAATCAGTGTGCTATAGCCTACAGTTTTAGGGGTGGGCCTGGGATACGGGCGTGCTGTGGGCCAAAAATTAATTGGGGTGTGCCAGAAAGGTTGTGTATCGTCCCAGTATGGTCCATTTAAATTTTTATGGCCATTTGGGTGGACAAAATGGCAAAACGACGCGAATAGGGCATTTTCGGGCAAAATCGATGTGCTATAGCCCACAATTTTAGGGGTGGACCAGGGTTCCAGGCATTCTGTGGGCCAAAAATTGGTCGGCACATGTCAGGGAGGTTGGGGATCATCCCAGTATGATCCGTTTAAATTTTTATGGCCATTTGTATGGACAAACGGGCAAAACGGTACGAATGGGGTGTTTTTAGGCCAAATCAGTGTGCCATAGCCTATGGTTTTGGGGGTGGGCCCGGGGTCCAAGCGTGCTATGGGTCAAATTTCTTTTGGGTGTGCCAAGGTGGTTGGGGATCTTTGATGTTAGGCGTATTTATACGTCTAAGCACCATAACTTACCCATGTTTTAGGTAAGTTTTGAGAATAAAATACATAAGTCTTGCACTTTTAGTCTATTTTTAGTTAAGTGAGCTGACCTATGTGATTAGCATGCTTTTCAGGTACTAATGCGGAAGATTTCAGCACTTTGGGGACCTGTGGACAGCAAAGGAAAACTT
>JAPEIP010000007.1:4737582-4764150 GCA_026120095.1 Capsicum chinense
GTTATGTAAAGTGAAGGGTTGAAAGTGTGACTGCACTAATAATGTTGTTGGCACATACCATCTAAATGTATGTCGATGAAGTCTGAGTAATCGAACACTCACTCAATTAGTTTGTGCAAACAAATTAAGTATGGGGTGGTGCCATCACTATTTTCTTGTTCGATTATAGTGAATTTTCAGAAATGAAACTAACATGACTCTATTGTGATCTCAGGTAACATGGCTCCGAAAGGACGACAGGGAAAGGAGAAAGCATCCACCTTACAAAAAGGTCAAAAAAGATCAAGAAAGGACCAGGCTGATTCCTCCTCTCTTCAAGTGCCTCGACGCACTTTTGGGATCAAATGGGTTCTGGAGGAGGAAGGGAAGGAATGGGATAGAAACAATAAGGTGAAGAAATATGTACATGTGGATTTGATGCAGGAGTAAAGTTTAGCAAAGAACTGCCCTCGCATTTTGGCAAATATTATGGCACTAAATCTTGACTTTATCTTCCGAGACATGGGCGAATGTAATCTTGATTTGACTCGAGAGTTTTATGCCAACTGGTCCCCAAGGACTACGGGAAATGAAGTAAAGAGAGGGCAAGTCTTGCAATTGAACGCTGATTTCTTCAACTCTTTCCTGGGTACTCCAAGTATAGATCAACCACCACTCAAGGAGCTCTACAACAAACCTCCCTACAGAGCCATCAGACATACGTTTTGTGGATCAAGGTCCATGACCCGGTGGACTCGTCACAAAGATAATACTCGTCGCAATACTTACCCATATGCTTGTTTGAACAGAGAAGCTCGCATATGGTTAAGAATAGTCAACTCCTGCTTGATTCCTGGGACACAATACACTAAGGTCATGCGCGATCGAGTCATCTAGGTATATGCTCGAATGACAAATGCTCCCATCAACATTAGTGCAGTTATACGAATGTCGATGCGAAAAGCAAGGGTGCACAAAAGGTCCCATTTAAGTTTCGGTAATTTGTTGACTGCAATCTTAAGGAAAGAGCACATTGGGGATTGTCCCCGTATGATCCGTTTAAATTTTCGTAGCCATTTGGGTGAATAAATGGGCGCAAAGGTGCAAACGGGGAATTTTAAGTCCAAATCAGTGTGCTATATCCCACGATTTTGTGGGTGGGCCCGGGGTTCGGGTGTGCTATGGGCCAAAAATCAATCGCGGCATGCCCAGTAGGTTGAAGATCATCCCAATGTGGTCTTTTTAAATTTTTGTGGCAATTTAGGTGGACAAACGAGCGAAACGGCATGGACGGGGCATTTTCGGGCCAAATCAGTGTGCTATAGCCTACAGTTTTGGGGGTGGCCCTGGGGTCCAGGCGTGTTGTGGGCAAAAAATTGACCGTGGCATGCCAGGGAGGTTGGGGATCATCCCAGTATGTCTGTTTAAACTCTCGGTAGCTGCTTAGTCTCATCCGAGAGTTTAATCTCCTTACTGCTATAGAATTCTTTTTTCTTTTACTACGAAAGACCTAATAGGTAAGGCACCCTAAGCCCATACCCTTCTGTCTTTCTAGTAGCTGCAACCCTCCGAATCCTTACTAGTGTTATAGCTCATTCGCCCTTAGTTGAGTAAAGGAATTGGTAGTTTGATAAATGGATAGTCCCTGATCGTTGACTCAGTATGATACTTATTGTCGAAGCCCTCAAAAGGAGTGTGAATGGGTCAGTTTTCAGTTCATGGGAGGGTGGATTAATGAATGACTACTTTAGCTCTATCAACAGAGGAAATAGGTTCCTAAAGAAAGGAAAGCCGCCTCCGATCGAGCTTTCTTATGCAATTATGACTAGTATTCTCGGGGATACCTACAAAAGGAGTCTACTGGGGTAGATCCAGCCAGAAAGACTTATTAGATTGATTATTCTCCCTTGGAAACAAGAAGTTCTGGTTCGGAAGGGATAATATCAACCACTTGACGCCCATCCAATGCATGCGTTATGATTTTGCTTACTATACCTGCTGCTGTAGCATTAGAAATTGTATTCTTACTCATGTTGCCATCGGGATAAATCTGTCCCCTTACCTTGTTCCTGCCTGTGTATAGAGGATATTTTGTGAAATGCACATCCTTCTTAGTTGCAGGGTCCGGGGAAAAAATAGGGAAGGTTATTACACTATATTCTTTTTACCAGATATAGTGCCTACCACAACAATTTTTTTTTATTGGGGCGATAGTTCTAAAAGACAAATTGCCAATCTTTTCTTTCATCTCAGGAGAGATACAATTTGGAGGAGCTAATTCATACACCTCCGGTAAAATAAGAACAAAACCCCACGTTCAACCCCCATGAACCAATGTATCTGTATCACTTTTCTGTTAAAAATGTCTATTAAGTAAAAATAACGAAAGCAGCGATAGAAATAGTACTTTGTTGTACAAGATTGTTGTTAAAAATTTCAAACGAAAGTTATCCTTTCAAAAGTTCATTCATGCATGTAATTGCTTTTATTTGTATATCGAGAGTTCCTCCACGTATTATTCAACATAAAATGGATATATTTCAAGTTATTATTAGTGACTAACCTTTTAGTTGATGAAAAATCTGAAATGTCTGCTCTTTGTTTTTGTGTATGACTATATTAACTTGATAAAATTTGTGTGGAGGCGAAGATAAAGAGAGAATTGTTAGGCAAAAAAAATATGTTTGGAGTAGTGATCAAATGCAGCATTGATTGTAAGACTATAATGTTCCCCTTTGCAGCAAAGTATTAGCTTTGATAAAATTTGTGTGGATGAGAAGATAAACAAAAAGAGGGTGGGCCAATAATAAGTTTGAACTAGTCAACATGCAACATTGATGGTAAGATTAGTGTGATCCGATCCCTTTCGACAATAAGCTATACTATTTTATACTATTTTTATATAGTCAAAAATATTTTTATGTATATATAGCAGATGTTTAATCCTCTTCGACTAGTGTATATTTTTACTTCTAAACTCCTCAATAAAAATTATCTCTGCTACTGGAGATTACGGGTTCAAGTCTTGAAAATAGCCTTAAAAATTAGTCAAACTGAGTCTTGTGAAGTGAAAAGTAAACTAAACGGTGGGAGTACTAAATAAATAATACTCCTAGAGAGTGTTGATTAATTAGTAAAAATAATAAAATAGACACTACTAGAGATTTGAGTTGACTAACATTTTTATTTGTTGAAAATATTCTCTGAAATTGAACACAAGAACATATCAAAAAATAAATATAGAAAATATGATGCGTACAGTAACATATTAGTGTATTCTCACAAAATGAAGTCTAGGAAGATAAAGTGTAAGCAATTCATATCACTCGCTCAGATGAAGTAGAGAAGTTGTTTCCGATAGACTCCCAGCTCAAAATAGATAACAGTATAACAAACAAAAAATATTAAAATAAACAACAAAATGACATAACACACAGCTAGATAATAAAATAAACAAGACACCGATTAAGTAATACTATAAATTATCTATTCGAGATCACAAACATCATCAGAAAACTGGGAACAAGAAACCAAAGGCATAGATAAAAACACAACACTCTTCCCTAATATTATGAATGCACTCCTATCAATTAAACCTAATTCGCGTTCACAACACCTTCCTATCAAAAGATCATACAATCTGCAAGTAGTAACCGCTCCATATCATGCTTAATCACATTCAATTTGACTTTAACTTGCATCTATGCTATTCAATTTCGAGTGTGTATAAATAGATACTTAAACTATTATAAAATTTAATAAGTAAACAAATGCCTCCTAATGGAATAATACACATTGAATGCTATGTAGAACATAAATTGATCACGCTTATTTTACAAAGGTATAATACATAAACAAGCCTTTTTAACTTAGCTTCAGATTACATCTATAACCTAGCTCCAACTTTAAAATCTTAATATGCATAACATACCCCATGTCATAATTGTACGAGGCATTTGTTATTTTGACAAGTGAGCTTTTTGCCCCCACTCGCCAGACAATGTTTTTTTTCTGCTCAGCATTTAAACTTTTTTTTTAACAAATTATTTTTTTCTCTTCTTTTCTTGAAGCTATCTTTTTATTTTATTTTATTGTTTATCTTTTTTCTTTCAATTATTTTCCTATCTATCTAATACTAAATATCCGCTAGGTCATGAATATTATTCACAATATCTTGAAATATAATATTTACTTTATTTTAAAATATTTATTTGGTCATAAATATTTTGAAATATATTTTAATTATATTTGAATATTTGAAAACCACTTCAAGAGGTGTTTTTACTACTTTAAAATTATCTTTTTACATTTTTTTATTTATTTTTTAAATCTAAATTTATTTTCAAAAAACAACCACATTTTTATAAAAATGTAATTTTTTTAAATCTACTTTCACTTTTTTCATTTTCATTTAACTTCAAAAATAACCTATTTCCCAAATACTATGTCAAACACAACTCCAACTCTATTTTCAATTTCAAAAATATCAAATATGAAGAACCATGCATCATATATTTTTTTATTATTAAATGCATCTTTTGTATAACAAAATTATTTTAAGCGGGTTGGATTAAGAATTGGATCGAATTTAAAATGGGTTCCGTCCTAAATAAATTTAAATATTGACATTAGTTTTTATTTTTTACGTTTTTTCTCTCAAAATTAGAGTTGCCACATAATTAAATGACTCAAAAAAATTATAGTTCGAGCTAAAATAATAATGAAAGTTAATTAAGCAAAGCTGAGTAACTTTGATGGTCAATTATTATAAATTGAGTGATTGTTCACACTTAGTTGATGAAAAGAATATTCTCTATATTTAATATCTTTTGTCTGATTTTTGTTTTGATACAAAATCTAAGAAAGTAAAGAAAACTTTAGAATTTTTTTAGTCTTAAATTCAAAATATGTAGAATATATCAAAATATCCTTTTAATCTTTGTGATTTTAAGCGTGTCATATGAAAAATTAAAATTAAAAAATAAATAAAAATAAAAGAATATTTCTTTTGAAATAGACTAAAAAAGTGAGATAAGTATATAAAACAGAACGAGTATTATATAAATTTGATTTGCTTAGTATCACGAGCACGGAAAAAATTTGAAAGAAAAAAAAAAAAAAAAGACTAGTATAGTGAGAATATTGTTAATTATTTAAAAAGACATGATGAAGAGATATGGGATGAGTGATTTGGGATTATTGCATCATTTTCTTGGTCTTGAGATCTATCAACAAGTTGTTGGTGCACTTGTTTGCAGCAATACTATATTGGAACAATACTTAAGCAAGTTTGCTTGACAATGACAAAGCACTATTGCAAGTTTGATCTATCTTACGACCTTTAAGCCGAATGTTATGTTTGTTACAAGTTTATTGTCAAGAATTATGCAAGATCCCATCTATTTTCACCTTGGAACAACTTTAAAAAAGAACATGGCTTATGGTATTAGGTGAAGAGGTCAGAGGGGACAAAAATTAAAGTTAGTTGGCTTGTTATAGTAATTGGCCAAACTCTGAGTTGATATGAAAAGGCACAACAGTTATGTTTTTCACTTGGTTCGGGAGCATTTTCTTGGCAATCAAAGAAGCAAGAAATACACACACAATTACCCGCAGATGCTGAATATATATTAGCAAGCCATGGCAAATTTTCAAGCTATTTGGATTAGAAGAATTTTGAAGGAAGTTGGAGAAAAGCAAGACAACAAGGATGTTCTGTGACATCAAATCAGTAATAGCAACGACCAAAAGCCCAATTTTGAAGGAAGTTGGAGAAAATTTCAGAATATGAGCTTTAGGGAGTTCAAGACCAATTCATTAAGGGGAAGTGTTGATATTAATGTGTTGTCTTTGTGTTAAACAAAAGAGATCTTGGTTGTCTCAAAAGTAGTTAAGTTAGATTATTATTATATAACCTAGAATATTCTAAAAGCCTATAGAAAAGTGAGTCTTTGGGAAGTCAAAGAGTTTCCAACGAATAGATACATGAGTGAAAGTGTACTGAACAAGAAGAATGAGGAAAAACAATTACAACTGCTGCTGAAACAGTACAGGAACTCGTTGAGTAATCTTTTCTTTATAGATACATGAGTGAAAGTGTACTGAACAAGAAGAATGAGGAAAAACAATTACAACTGCTGCTGAAACAGTACAGGAACTCGTTGAGTAATCTTTTCTTTGTTATGTTACTTCATTCCCTACTGTGCTTACTCTGCTTCCATGTAGATGAAGAAGGTGAATTTGTTACGGCCTGAAATTTTACCATATACAAATTTGTGTTCCATAAGAAGAGAGGAAAAGTATAAGAAAGAGAAACAAGGCTAAGGAGAAGGCCTTGAAAGTTACAGCGACAAAATATAAGCTGGATATGAAATCAGAGGCAAAGAAATGATACCCGTTATTTTTCTGAGATGGAAAAAGGATATGAAACTGTGACATCAAGTAAAAGAAAGTTTCCCCTAAACGCTAGTAAATGAAATCAGACAGCAAAGTGCACATGTATAAATTTTAAGTACTTTCTCGACAACTAATATAATTTAAGTTATTTACCATTCTAGTTTCTAAAGCAGGAAAAATGGAAATAGCATACAGTAATAGAAAAAACAAATCATCAAAATCATAACATAAAATGCAACAGATCAACCAAAACCCCAACAATTCAAAGAAAACAAAACAAAAAACAGCATGTTACGTACCCATTGATTATCATAATCTAAAGATGCTTTATTGTTGGTGGAAGGCGAATTTCCAACTGGTCTATATCGATGGTTCTCCTTATTATTGAGTTGGTAATGCTGAGCTGTTACTTGAACTTCACCAATTCCTTGAAACTGACGCTGGAACTCAGGCTTTAAACCCTCTAGTTCATCTAACACAGCTAACAGATGCTGAGGCAATCAAACAATCAAAAGTTGAAAAATTGGCAACTTCAAGTCAAAAAATCAACTAAAAGCACACCATCACAAATCGTATCTGGACACATTACTTAAAAATAACAAATCGAATACAAATCACATGAAGAATTAATTTGCAATTAAGAATGTTGATTAGTAAATAAAGAAAAAGTGTTCAACATAGCCCCATTCGTAAGGGACCATTTGGGAAAATGAACTGAAGAAGCACCGACCGTTTTGGATAATGCTCTTTCTTTAGGACGCAAAGCCTGGTAATCTCGATGAGAGGGTATTGTTTCAGTAACCAAGCTGTACAAACAACACCATTATGTTATTAGCAAACAAAAAATGTCCAATTAAGGATAAATTGGCCACAAAAAGAAAAAAGAACTATTCTTGATTCACCTTGAATATCTCAGAAGTATTATATACAAGTTATGATATTCTTCTCCCCACGATGAATATTAGCCTGTAAGTAAACCATAAGACAATCACAAAACTCATTCCAAACAAAACCATTTGTCAATATGAAGTTCTGGAATGCAGCAGATATCAGGATTCATATAACCGAACCCAACTAACTTTTTAGTGAGGCATCAGGGGAGAATCTACAGGTACGTGAGGAGGTTCACCCGAACCCCCTCGGCAAAAAATTACACCTCATATATAGGGTAGATTTTCTATATTTATGTTCATATATTAATTTTGACGCCCCTGAACAAGAATAACAAGGTAGCCCAGCTATACAGGGCCTTCCATATGAACTCCTGTGTTCTTGTTTCGAATCTTTACATTCAGTTCTTGATATTTTTTTCATTTCATTTCAAAAGAGGCTTCACCTGTTACCCACAAGAGTCAGGAGCCAAAAATCAAAATCACGTTTCTTAGTTTCATGATTATTGATTTGTTTGATTGTTTCATACTTGAATCCCAGGCAACTATCCGAAATCCGGAATAGAAATATTAAAAATCATACTTTATTCTTAAAGAATAAAATCCCTTTCCCTTCTTCTTCTTCTACTTCCAATTTTCAAGAAACTAAAATTCAAACTAAGCATCAAATGTTTCAAATAATAAATCGGCTCTATTTTTAAAGGTTATAGTAGGTTCGAAGTCAAAAGTCAGAGGCACAAAGCTAAATCGTTAATCGTATTTGTCGTCTCTCCAAGGCAATCTTTTCTCTAAATAGCTGATCGTTTTTTGTGACTAACTTTCTATATCTATGGACTATATACTATTGCATCCCTTGAAATTGTGTTTTGTTGGCTTATTTGCACGTTTATATTTTTTATTTTCTTGAATCCCTGAGCAACATAAGCCAGTTTTATCATCATAGGCAATGACAGTGTAGGGTCATGTTCAGTATTCCAATCAAATGGGCACAAGTAGAGTGGAATAGTTCGGGATTGAGTCGGAATTGTAGTTTTATTTGCAATGGTGCCGCATTAACAGTTTATACGAGTAAAAAGCTAAAACTCCAATTGAAAAGTAACAAAAATTCCAATTCTATCAAGTTGGCACCGGAACAAATAAAGAGGTTTTGAATTGCTGGGATGAAACTGACCAAAATAGAGCAGAACAATCATTTAACGGATCGTAACGGTATAGTTGTAGTTGTAAAAGTTCCAGTTTTAGTAGTTATATCAATAATAACCCGAATTGAATAATCAAATATAGAGCTTAGCTTAACTCAATCAATTTAGGGCGGGGGCAGGATATTGACAAAAACATTGTACTTGACGGAGGAGATTATGGGCGATCCTGTAGTAATCGCGAAGAGGAATTTGATTGTCCACCTCCCCTTTCCGAGCCATGGCGTCCACGTCGGCTTTACGATTCATGGCATCGACGCTCATCGTCGCTGGACGTCGATATTTTCCGGCGATGTGGATTCGAGATTTTATTGAGGGAAAATACTAATGTGCGACAGAGACCAATTTCCTATTTGTTTTAATTGTGCCCTTAATATATATGAGTAAAAGGAAAAAAATTGTATAACAATGAATGATGTTACTTTCGACACAAAACTTAAGTAATTTATAAAAAGTAAGTATCATTATAATTCAATTACAAATATCTAAACAAAAATATTATTAAAATAATAAATAAGGACAAAATTAATAAATATAAGAAAAAAATAATATGTATGTTTAATCATTTTATTGCACTATAAAAATAAGAAAAAAGAGATATGCATTTATAACCATTTTATTGCATCATAAAATTACTGAAATGTCTTGATAATTATGTAATAAGGAATAAAAAGATATTTATAAGAACATATTATCATATATAATTCAATTACAAAGGTCCAAATAAAAATATTATTATAATAATACATGAGGACAAAACTAATAAATATTTGAAAAAAATCATACGCATATATAAGCATTTTATTTGCTACTATATATAAGTGAAGGTTGGGGTTGCAGACACTAAATTTTGTGGACTCTATACAAAGAATTCAATTTTGGTTAGAGTTCTTGGACTACTTTACCCTAAATCTAGCTTGTTGACTTCTCTACCTTAAACCCTAAATTACATGGGCAAATATCCCTTTAAAGAGGCATCTCCAAAAGATTTCAAATATACCACAAATTCATGAGATATTCATAAACCTCGAATATCTCAAACTATTTTCTTGATCAATCAAATAAACCAAAAAGATCGGCAAATCCTTCTTTCATGGAGATCAAATTCAAATATTCTTATGTTCGATAAATATTCCACTAACGACCCTCGGATTACGGAGAAATCCAAATATTCTTATGTTCGAGAAATACGCCACTAACGGCCCTCAGATTACACAGAAATCCATATCCAAATCTTCCTGCATTCAAGAAATACGCTACTGAAGGCCCTCGAATTAAGGAGAAATTTAAGAGAGAAGAATCAAGGGAGGAACAGATTTGTACCCACATCGTTTATCAATAAAATTTCTTGTTTCTTCATATTTTTGTTTGTGGTTAAAGTTTATTTTTCATGAATTTAAATTATGCTGAAAACAGGGATAACTAAAATTACTGAAATACCCTTGGTAGTCACCCCAACTTTTACTTATTGCATCATAAAATTATTAAAATATCCTTGATAGTCATTTAATAAAGAACAAAAAGATATAACTACTATATATAAGTGAAAGTTGGGGTGACTAATATTAATGAAATACCCTTGGTAGTAACCCCAACCTTCACTTATTGCACCATAAAATTACCGAAGGACCTTTGGTAGTTATTTAATAAGGAACAAGAAGATATTTATAAGAAAATGTTATCATGTATAATTCAATTACAAAGGTCTAAATAAAAATATTATTAAAATAATACATGAGAAAAAAACTACTAAGTATAAGAAAAAATAATATGCAGTAACCATTTTATTGCATAATAAAAATGAGGACAAAATTAATAAATATAATAAAAAATTATATGCATGAATAACTATTTTATTTACTACTATATACTTCCTCCGTCTTAAATTGAGATGACATAATTATTAAGAAAGCAATAATTCATAATGTAACTTTATTATTTTGCCCCTATTAATTATTTCATATTGTTTGTTCTAATATTGATGAAATTATTGTATGGATGATACCAAAGAACTTTTTGCATGAATAATTAAGATTATATGATACCAAAGTCTTTATAACATTTTTCAAAATTTGATAATTCAATGCTAGTAACATGGAGTAATCAATTATTAAGAGTATAATGGAGAAAAAAATTATCTTGTCTTAATTAATTAAAAAAGATAAGTAAAATAAAAAATCAAATTTGAAACTTGGGACAAGTAATTTGGGACGGAAGGAGTATAAGTGAAGGTTGGAGTGACAAAAATTACCGAAATATCCATGGTAGTCACCCCAACCTTCACTTATTGCACCATTAAATTACCAAAATACCTTGATAGTTATTTGATAAGGAAAAAAAAGACATTACTACTATATATAAGTGAAGATTGGGGTGACTAAAATTACTAAAATATCCTTGGTATTCACTCCAACCTTCACTTATTGCACCCTAAAATTACCGAAATACCCTTAGTAGTCATTTAATAAGGAATAAAAAGATATTTATAAAGAAAATACTACTATGTATAATTCAATTATTAAGTTCTAAATAAAAATATTATTAAAATAATAAATAAATTATCAAAATACCCTTGGTAGTCACCATAACCTTCACTTATTGCACCATAAAATTATCAAAATACCCTCGGTAGTCATTTAATAAGGAAAAAATATATTTATAAAAAAAATACTACCATGTATAATTCAATTACAAAGCTCTAAATAAAAATATTATTAAAATAATATATGATGATAAAACTAATAAATATAAGAAAAAAGCAATAAGCATGTGTAACCATTTTATTGCACCATAAAAATGAGGACAAAATAATAAATATACGAAAAAAATCATATGCACGTGTAACCATTTATTTGCTACTATATATAAGTGAAAGTTGGAGTGACTAAAATTACCGAAATACTCGTGGTAGTCACGCTAACTGTAAAACCCTGCATTTCGGACTAGAACGAAAATCCTCATTCCTACACGTAGATGTTCCAAAAATCATATGCAAATTTAGCGTGTTAATAAATTATGTAGTGTGGGAATCTATTGGAGCATGAATTGAGATCATAGAAGTCCCCTAACTCTAGGATGAGTTGAAAGCTTTTCTATCGTTCGAGTTTGAGTGAGCGTCAAAACTTAGGTCAACTTCAATCTACTATAACTTTCTTTATATAACGAATTAGAGGGCCTGTTATATATCAAATGAAAGGTCTTTCAGTCCTCTTTCTAACGATACTACTTTTGCCAAAATCTGATAATCGAATGAAAAGTTATGCTATGTAAGGCAGTGAGGGGTCACGATTGCCCCGCGACACGAGGTCTGCTTGACCCAAATAGGGGTCGCGACGGCTACTTAACCCAACTAGGGGTCACGACGCGGGGAATATTCCCCTACAGTGTTAGCTTCTTAATGGTCATGGGGCACTTTGGTCCTTTTCCCTCAACCCCAAACGTCAAAGGACAATTTATATCACCCAAAATCCGTCCATAACCCTTAAAAATTCATTCCCCAAAGGCATAATATGCCTAATTACCCAATTTCTCTAAAAGATCCAACCCTAATCCTTTCTCCAACGATCAAGAACTCATCCCTAAGATCAAGAATTCCAAGAAAAGGATCAAGATCCAAGTTCCATCTTTCAAACTAAATAATCTAAGGTATGTGGGGTTTTCCTAAATCTACATGGGCATGGTAAATTCTTCTTAATCATGTTAAAGGTTTAGAAATCATGAATTTACAAAAAGGGTTTTGGATTTATAATTACATTCATGCTTTTAAAGCCTTTGATGATATTGATTTGGTCTTGAGACCTTTTCCCTAAATTGATTTGTACTCATATATATGTATGTATGAAATTGTGTTTGAGCATTTAATTAAGAGCATAAGAATATAGAATCCCTTTCTTACTATGATTTTTCATTATTTTCATACGACATGGATTATTTCGATTGCATTTTGAAAAACATGATACAAATGTCTTGATTCTTGTTTATGATTTGATTATGATTTTGAATTGAAGAGAGGGGATTCTACATGTTGAAAATATATATATAATGAAAGAATTACATGGTTTAATAAAAATACATGACCACCACATGTTTGTTGAAATGTTGAAAAGAGAGTCTTTGCATAATTTGATATATGCTTTGAAATATGAATTCTCTTGAACTATTTGAATGTATGGTGGTCTAAAATTTATGTTTTGAATGAAGATACTGGAACTTGATATTTTATGGCTTAGAGATACGACTTGGAAGTCTTGGTATGACGATACTAATATAGAAAATGCCATGGTAACTCAGAACAAAACAAAATACAAATTTTCATTCAGTTTTTCAGATTTTGAACTTTGAAAGATGCATGTTTATAAAAGGTTAAAAATGGGCTTAAAGAGAGTTAGATGGTTACCCAAAGAAAGTATGAGTTGAAAGACTCTATGCTAGAAACCACGATTTGCCGACTCGGGATTATGGTATCATGTTTTTTAATCTTGTGTACCTTGATTTATGTCATCCTAAATTAGGACTATGGTTAGGAGCCCTGCTTTGTGATCTTATGCACTACCATGACATGTTGATTTGATTGGGGATTTTGGCACCCTGCTGTTGCATGTCTCCCCTTCTGGATACTCTAATCCTGGCAACAAACTTGGGTTGGGGGCTTGGCCGCTAAGTCAAGGGCGGATTCTATATAGCCTGTAGAATTACAAATTTTAGGGTGTACCATCTAGTTCAGAAGTAAGATAAAGAGTGAGTCATGGATTTCAGAATTTTGTTCAAAGGCTTTTAAATATGCCCATGTGTTTTCATATATCATATATAAAATATTTACAAACTACTCTCACTTATGTTAAATAAAAATGCATTATTTTGGATTACTCTGCGTACTAGTACATTAGTATTGACCCCCTGTATTCTAGGATTTGAGACACAATCTCGGGGTCCCGCTAAGACGTAGATCGATTGTCCAGATATTTGCAGATGGTGAGCCTCCCTTATTTTGGAAGGCCTAATTTATAAGTCATTGTTACTTTATTTTGATTTATGGTCCGACTGGAGGCCTTGTCTCAATCTTCAGACTGAGGTTATTTTCAGTTAGCAGAGATTTTGCAGACTGATGTTAGACGTTGTTAGAGTATTATGCTTTCCATTCTAGATTATTCAATTGAATTTTGATATTGACCATGATTCCATATTGTTTTATATTTTTTTGTATTTTCCTTCTTATAATTTGAAAGTGTGTATGATTGTCAGATAGAGAAGAGCGCTTGGGTCTTAATGGTTCGGGATACTCGTTATGGCCAGGGCCCCGACTCGGGTCATGACAAATTTGGTATCAGAGCACGGTTCATGGACCTAGGGTTTCTGCGAAATCATGTCGGGTAGAGTTCTTTTTATGTGTGTGTAGCGCACCACACTTATAAGTAGGAGGCTACAAGGCGTTTAGGAATATTCCTCTTTCTTTATGTTCTAGTTCGTGCTACAGAGTCAGAATGTTTCCTTTTTATACTTTAGTTTGTGTTATGGTATTATCCATATGAAAGTAAAGTTATCCCAATTCTTTTCTTACTATGATGTTCTTAGATATGTCTCAGTGTTGAGGTGATTCAAGTGCAGAAGCTTAGAATATAACTAATATGGTCCTTTTCTGATCGAGTCATAAAATATCATAAAATTGTGCAAGGACTTAATAAGAGTTCGTTAGTGCTTCAAGGTGTATTGATTCTACTGTAAACTTTGATTCTGATGAAATCGTGCTTTTCAGCCTGAGTTATTAAGTGTATCCAGTCCCTTTAAAATTTTTTATTGCAAATGTCATGCATATGGGGAATGATGTGTAGAAGAATATTGGAACTATATTTCCACCCGAGTAGTAGTGTACGTCAAAATGTCATGACTTATTGGTAGTGAGATTGAGCCAAGAAGTTGGGGATATGAAATCACAAGGTTAGAAGTTAGAGTGGGGGGACTTTTGTGTAAGTAAATACTTTTAGTTGTATAATCATTGATTAAGGGATGATTTGCCATTTTATAGTGATAGACTAGTGTAGTATCAATATTTATGGATTGTGTGGTAGTCTGTGGAAGAAGTATTTGATTCTGATTTTCATTTATTCAAAATAAGGAAAGAGCCAGAGTGGACAGTTATGGTGGTTATAGAAATCCTTTACAGGCTGTGAATTGAAGCATTTAGATTATCCATTAAGTTATAAGTATGGACACATTATTGTATGTGGAATTTGAAGGCAGTCTAAATGTATGCTTGGGTAAGTTAGTATGATGTGAGAAAGTAGAATATATAGATAAGATCGTATTGGGTTATAGTTTAAGATTAAGGTTGATTATGTCTATTATGTGACTTTGCCCCCTTGACCTTCTTTTCTTTAGTAGTTGTAAACTAGTACTACTTGCGAAAAGATATATAGTAGATTTTGAGGTGTAGTAGTAATGTCATTAAGGTGATTTGGTTGTAGGTAGCATCTAGGTGAAATGAGGTATTTAGGTTGAATTTTCCAATTTGATGGACTAGTATATTATGTTGCATGCTTCATTAGTGGTAGATGATTGATGCTAGACTATAGGTTTGAATTTTAGATGTAGAATGTGGTGGTAAGAATAGTAGCTTAAGATTAATGAGGTATGTTTTGTGGCAATGAATTGGTAGGCTTGATGTGATTTGTGAAAGAGCCTAGGTTGATAATTTATGAAAAGTCTAAGTGGTAAGTGTAAGGTATATGTGTATATGAGGACTCATATTAAAATGATGAATTATGGGGGAGTCACTAAATAAATAAGGGCGTAAGTATGTAAGAATAAGTTACACCCCTGGTAGTATTGCGTTAGGTAACATTTTATGATATAAGTTATGTGATTAACAGTCTAATGTTAGAAGGTTAAATAGTGGAGAGTGAATTTTTATGTGATAAGGAGTGAGGATGTGTATGCTCATAAGACTGTGAGTTGTAGGTTAATGACGATAGAGGATAGCGAAAATTAAAAGTAACATTCTTTGAAAGCAATGCCTTTAGAGTATACTTAAGCATTCATGCGTATAAATGTTTTGCGTACTTAGTTGTGTTCTTGAAATAATAGTATAGAGAAGTCTAGCAAGTTGTTTTTCGGTGTTCGTTAAAGTTGAATTGAGCAAATACTGGTAGACAATATGAGCCTCGAGTATGGTTTTACAAATTTTGTTAATTTGTAAGTTATATGATTAGAGGTGGAGTGTTGAGTGTTTAGAAGAGTAGGTGTCTATACCTATGAAAATGTTAGTTGTAAGTTGATGACTTTGAAAGTTAGAGAAAGCTATGATTATTATCCCTAGAGGGGGATATCCTAGAAAGAATTTAGTGTCTTTGTATTAGAAATTATTAAGGGGAGTTTGTGTTCATATGTATATTGATACCCCCCTTTGTGATAATGAGTGGGGCCGCATACGCTCATGGGAGTGGAAAATGTAGAGTGATGGCTATAGAGACTAGCAAAAGTTTAGAGTACCAATTTCAGAAAGCGAGGCCTTTAGAGTATAGTTCATCAGAAAGAGTTTAGAGTTTAAGTATTTGGTGATGTCTCTTTTGTGATGAGAGTTGTGGCTATAGATTTTTATGTGAGGTTAAGTCAGCAAGTCTAGAAGTGTGACCTTGATCTAAGAGGGAGATGATGGATTAAAGTAGTACCCAAATTTTCTTGTGATGTCAAGTTTCAAGTAAGAATCATGTTAAATCAATTCCTATTCAAACAAACTCCTCCAACTTCGATTTGAATGGACTTCTACTAATGTCTTAGGTATTCATGTCTTGCCTATGCCTAAGGTTTAAGATCTATATATAACTCATGTCATGTTCTGATATCCAAACAAGGAACAATAATATCCCTCAGTGATCCAATATTCCAAGTATCCAAGCCATATGTTATGTTGCTCATGATCCAAACCTATGTCTCACAGCATGCTTGGTCCTAAGAAAATATGTTTCTGTATGTCACTGAATCATTTTTTGCCAAAATTAGCCAAAGCGGTAAAGTTGTGTGAACTTATGACTATCTTAGCTCTTAAAATGAGAATCAATAGCTTCAAGTATCAATCTTTGACTTTATGAATTCTAACCATATGTTATACAAATTATGAGATTTATGCACCCATGTTTCTTACCGTAGTATGTCTTAAGAATCATGTTGTGTTTTGGTTATGCCGAACGGCCCTTTACTTATGATCCAGACACTTGATATATAAAGTACTCCATGTCTATTCTATCGTATCTTCACTTCATGTCCCTTCTTGAGTAGTGTAAAAAGGTATAATCTAGGGTCTGACAAGTGTTTCTTACATTCTTGATAATTGTGCTCTGGTCCCTTAATGACCCTCCGTACATTAGTGTGATGGTGGTTGTTGAATCAAAGTAGTGTGTTAGGTATGGGAGTAGATGTTCTTAAAGGTGAAAACTTTGATATGATTCTCGAGCTGAAGTTATAGGTGAAAATCAAAAGAAGAAGATGAACTTTTGTTGTGCGAAATTGCTAAGAAGGAGAAATGTGGTGAAAATATTTGACAGAGTGATTGAAATTGTTGGTCTTAGTGGGGAGAGATCTATGTAGCAGGTGTAGTAATGGTTAAGCTTGAATGTTGTGGTTACTGAAAACATGAACCTATGTGCTATGTGGTTGGTACTTTCCAAAATAAATCTTGAGTGTGTTTGACGGTAGTGATAAGATGAAGAAATATTCTTAAAGGGATGCAAAGTACAGGGTCCCGTAGCTTAAGTTAGCACCTTTTAACTCTGAGTTAGGCTTCAACATAGCAATACTAAGTAGTAAGACTCAAATTCTTGTGGTTAGAAGAATTATGGGAGAATTGTAGGTTGGAAATGATGAAGTATGTTGATTAATGTTAGTGTATAGAACAAGTAGTGCGTCTAAGTTTAAATCTTTCCGTTGTATCTTGTAAGATGGGGAATGCTAATATTCTTATGTCCTGAGAGGATCTTATCTCATGTTTTGTACCAAGATTTATTAGGCTAAGGATTCTTAGGAAAATTCATGTCTTACAATGTTTTGATCATGTGCCATAAAACACATGCCAAGATCATGTCGATGTCAAGTTTCGTTATCTCGAGTTTTGTGCTTACCTGCTATTCTAGGAATTATCATGTAGATCCAATGATGCCTTTGCATATTTTTTTTGTTGAAAAATGTTCAAAGCAATATTAGCTCTTTATTCTATACTTTTAGAGCTTCAAAAAGTCCCTATCCATCATTCAGGGATGAATAATCTCAAGGGGAAGATAATGTAGCACCCCACATTTTGGGCTAGAACGAAAATCGTCATTCCAACGTGTAGATGTTCCAAATGCCATAAATCCTATGCAAATTTAGCGTGTTAATCAATTATGTAGTGTGGGAATCTATTTGAGCATGCACTGAGATCATAGAGGTCCCCTAACTCGAGGACGAGTTAAAAGCTTTCCTATTGTTCCATATTTGAGTGAGCGTCGAAACTTAGGTCAACTTCAATCTACCATAACCTGCTGTATATAAGTAATTAAAGGGCCTATTATATATCAAATGAAAGGTCTTGAGTCCTTTTTCCAACGATACTAATTTCGCAAAAATTCAATAATCGAGTGAAAAGTTATGCCATGTGAGGTAGTGAGGGATCGTGATAGCCTCGCGATGCGAGGTCTGCATTACCTAAATAGTGGTCGCTTCGCGAGGGCTACTTAACCCAACTAGGGGTAATGACGCGGGGGCAATTCACCCAAAGTTTTAGGTTCTTAAGGGTCATGGGGTACTTTGGTCCCGTCCCCTCAACCCCAAACGTCAAAGGATGATTTATATCACCCAAAATCCATCCATAACCCTTAAAATCTCATTCCCCAAAGGCATAATACGCCTAATTACCCAATTCCTCTAAAAAAATCCAATCCTAATCCTTTCCCCAAAGATCAAGAACTCATCCCTAAGATAAAAAATTCCAAGAAAAAGATTAAGATCTGGGTTCCATCTATCAAGATCTAGGTTCCATCTTTCAAACTAAATAATCTACGGTATGTGGGGTTTTCCTAAATCTACATGGGCATGGTAAATTCCTCTTAATCATGTTAAAGGTTTAGAAATTATGAATTTACAAAAAAGGTTTTGGATTTATAATTAGATTTATGCTTTTAAAGCCTTTGATGATATTGATTTGGTATTGAGGCCTTTCCCCCAAATTTATTTGTACTAGTATATATATATGTATGAAATTGTGTTTGAGCATTTAATTGAGATCATAAAACTATAGAATCCCTCTCTTACTATGATTTCCCGTTCTTTTCATACGATATGGATTATTTCGAATGTATTTTGAAAAGCATGATACAAATGTCTTGATTCTTGTTTATGATTCGATTATGATTTTGAATTGAAGAGAGGGGGTTTTACATGTTGAAAATATCTATATATAATGAAAGAATTAGATGGTTTTTCAAAAATACATAACCACCGTATGTTTGTTGAAATGTTGAAAAAAGAGAGTCTTTGCATAATTTGACATCTGTTTTGAAATATGAATTCTCTTGAACTATTTGAATGATATGGTGGTCCAAACTTTATGTTTTTAATGAAGAGACTGGAACTTGATATTTTATGGCTTAGAGATATGACTTTCAAGTCTTGGTATGTCGATACCAATACAAAAAATGCCATGGTAACTCAGAACAGAACAGAACAGAACACAGATTTTCATTTAGGTTACTAGATTTTGAACTTTGAAAGATGCATGTTTATAAAAGGTTAAAAATGGTCTTAAAGAGAGTTATATGGTTACCCGAAGAAAGTACGAGTTGAAATATTATATGCTAGAAACCATGATTTCCGCACATGGGATTATGGTACCATGTTTTGTAATCATGTGTACCTTGATTCATGTCGTCCCAAATTGTGACTATGGTTAGGTAACCTGCTTTGTGATCTTGTGCACTACTATGACATGTTGATTTGATTGGGAATTTTGACACCCTACTGTGTGATCTTGCGTGTCTCCCTTTATAGACACTCCAATTCTTGAGGCAAACATGGATTGGGGGAGTTCCAGATTATAGGGTGTAGCAGCTAGCTCAGAAGTAAGATAAAGAATGAGTCATGGATTTCAGAATTTTTGTTCAAAGTCTTTTAAATATGCCCATGTGTTTTCATATATCATATATAAAATGCTTGCAAACTACTCTCACTTATGTTGTATAAAAATGCATTATTTTGGATTGCTCTGCGTACCAATATATTTGTATTAACCCCCTTTATTTCAGAAGTTGAGACACAATCCTGGGGTCTCGCTAAGCCGTAGATCGATTGGCCAGAGATTTGCAGTTGGTGAGCCTCCATTATTTCGGAAGGCCTAATGTATAAGTCATTGTTAATTTATTTTGATTTATGGTCCGATTGGGGACCTTGTCCCAATCTTCAGACAGAGGTTATTTTCAGTTAGTAGAGATTTCATAGCCTGATGTTAGACGTTGTTAGAGGTTTATGATTTTTATTCCAGATTGTTCAATTGAATTTTGATATTGATCATGATTCTGTATTGTTTTATATTTCTGTATTTCCCTTCATATTATATGAAAGTGTGTATGATTACCAGATAGATAAGGGCGCTTGGGCCTTAATGGTTTGGGATGTTTGTTACGGCCAGGGCCCCAGCTCGGATCGTGACACCAACCTTTACTTGTTGTACCATTAAATTACCGAAATATCCTTGGTAGTCATTTAATAAGGAACAAAAAGACATTATTACAATACATTAGTGAAAATTGGGTGACTAAAATTACCAAAATACCCTTGGTAGTTACTCTAACTTTCACTTATTGCACCATAAAATTATCAAAATGTCCTTGGAAGTCATTTAATTAGGAACAAAAGGATATTTATAAAAAAAATACAACCATGTATAATTCAATTAGAAAGGTCTAAATAAAAATATTATTAAAATATTACATGAGGACAAAACTAATAAATAAAAGAAAAAAGCAATATGCAGGTATAATCATTTTATTGCACCATAAAAATGAGAATTAAACTAATAAATGTATGGAAAGAAACAAATGCATGTCTAATCATTTTATTTACTGCTATATATCGCAATAGAAAAAATAAAATAATAATAAATAAATAAAATAGAAAAAGAAATAATAGTAGTAGTATAATAATAGTAAAAAAAAGTGAAAGAAAGAGAAAAGTGAAGGTTGGGTGACTAAAATTATCGAAATACCCTTGGTAGTCATTCCAACCTTCACTTATATATATAACAGTAAAAATAATAATATAATAATAAATAAATATTAGTAAAAAAAAGTGAAAGAAAGAGAATAAAATAAATTAATAGGACCAAGGACTTTCTCTTATATATAATAGAAAAATAAAAAAAAGGAAACCCCCGAGAAATGCAAAAAATGAATTGTGACAAAAGAAAAGTTAAAAGTACAGTGAAAATGCAAAGGAAAAAAGAAAATTGCCTGACAGGTGGGGCCAAAAAGTCCACTTGTTAAAATAACAAATGCCGATACAACTATGATGTAGCATATGAGATGCATATTCAAATTTTTGGCGTGTGTATAAGTAGACACTTAAATTTATATAAAATTAAATAAGTGGACACATATGTCCTATTTGTCATCCTACATGGTCAATTCCTGTCCTACATGACATCCTAAGTATATTATGTCACATGAGACATGTGTGTCTACTTGTTTTAAACATTGTCAAGAATCGATTCAACGAGTGTGTATTTTTGTTTCTAATCAGTAAAAAAGGTTTAAGAATGATGAAGGACCTCTTTTTGTAATTTTGGAAGATTTGAAATATTTCTTAAAACATGGTAAAAAATACACATGAATTTTTCCAATTTTTGAGTGTTGTATCTAAACTATTAGGTTTGTCAATTTGCTATCTGAACAATCACCAAATATTTATCAAAATACAGTCAGTTATTTCCTTTTTTACCTGAAATATCACTATTATTCAGGTAGAAAAAGGTAACAATTGATAGTTAAGGCGTGTTTCTATAAAAATTCCAAAGCCCACATCCCATCAATTCATAGCTAACACCCATCAAAATTTACAGTATCAGTTTTAACATGTTTGATTAATGATATAAACTAGTCCCGGGATAAATTTATTTCATCAACAAACTTCATTTAAATTTTATTCATGAAATATCTCAAACTTATCGATGAGATGTCTCACCTTATACCTTCTACCAAATAACCCTTTAGTGATTGGACCCATGTTCATACAACAAATGAAATAATTTAATTTGGTGCAATCAAAAAATAAATATATTATTTAATCAAGTGGCAACATTTTTATTTTACATAATTGATTTGATGGGGTTATTTTTTCTTTCTACTTTCATACTTTTGACTTTGTTGTAAATGGGGATAACCAAAATTTCTCTGTTATGTTCCACAATAAAGTGATACTATCTTTGTTATTGAATATCCACTGTTAGAAAAGTTTGAAAAAAGACATAAGTAACCATTACATAATTGATGTGACACCTTTATTACGTAAAATGGGACCTGCATCAAAGGTGTCACGTCAACTATGAAGGTTGAAAAATGGTACCACATTAGCTAAAAAGGTTGATAAAAATATGCTGGGCAATACACCCTGTAAAGTTGGAGTGTATTGTAATAAATTTGGTCATAATTCAGGGTACTAGATTCGTTACTCTTTAAAAAAATAAAATCTAGCCAATCTTTAGACAAGTAAAATGTTGAAAATGAGGGAGGAAAACAAATGCTTATCTACTCAATTTCTTTTAACATTCACAAATAGTTTAGTTGAGACTTCCATCAAATTAAATTGGCCTAATCGAATCATGTTGCTTTAAAGTAATTTGATGATCTTGCTCTTTGTTAGTTGCACCTTTCTTGGCAACTAGCTTCACAGAAAGGTCTGCACGTCTTGCTTTTACTGTCATATCGGAAGTTCCTCCATATGTTTTGCTCAACATAAAATGGATAGTGAATTCCTCTTTGATGATTTAGGAAGGTGCATGCAATGGTGATATATCCATGCTGCTCTAACCACATTTGAATAACTCCAAGCAACAAATTCTTCATCTCCATCCGAACCGTCATTCATTAGACTTTGTGATCCAATCCCTATAGGTGATTGCATTTCTAATGCGACCTTCTCAATCGTCTATTGCTTCAAAGCAAATTAAGAAGCAAGAGTAGCAGTTAGATAACAAACTTGGAAAAGAACTTCTCTTTGTTAAGCTCATCAATCCCATGTTTAATGGACTTAAAGGTGCCACCCGCAGAAAAGAAGCCACGGTTAGAACAAGTTGATGTATTAATAATAGTTAACAATTATTGTACAGAAGCACCTATTCAAACAAGTTGGTAGGTGTAGGCAAAAGTCCTCATTGGCTACATTTGGTAGATGTAAGCAATGACATCTACTGTAATGACCCTTCAAGTCATTTTCCATATTTATGCTTATCTTCACCGTTTGAACTTCTCTATAGCTGCCCCAAGTTGTTTATGACTTGCTGGAACTGACGGTTCGGTTACCCGGCATTTCGTTTGATTTTTAGAGTCAATTCCCTTTTTAGAAGTCTTCACTGATTTCAAATGACCACCGAGTGAAAACTTCAGCAAAACGATCCCGTATGCAAATTCTGAATATACCAGCAGATTCATAATATCGATTTTAGTTTAGGTAGACCTTTGGTTCAGGTCTCAATGCACAGTAGCTCATTTCGACCTATTGGTCAAAAAGTTGAAAATTTGAATGAATAGGTGTGGGACCCACTTTTTATTGAAATAATCTTAGATGAAAGTTTTGATGATACCAATGGATTTGAAATGTGTTTTATACTCAAATTTCACTATTGGATCATATATTTTGGGTTCCGGATGAGTTCCGAGGGTCAAAATAAGTTTTTGACTTTTCTGTCACAGAGTATCGTGTCTCTTCGCCAAGGGGTCAATAAATAGACCCCAAGGTCGCGAATTTGAGGATTTTTCATTCACCTTTGAGAGCTTAAAACCCTAAATGGGTATGATAACTCAAAATTGAGTCTTTTGGGTGCCTAGAGAGCTTGGTAAACATCTTTTGTCATGATTATCATGAGGATTAAGGTAAGATTTTATCACTTTATTGGTGAATTTCTTAGTTCTTGACCCGAAACCTCAATTTAGCTTAGGGCTTGATTTTGCCCTAAATTTGGTTTTTTTTCACCAATTAATTGAAGGTTATGATTCTTTGGCGATGTATGAGCATTGGGTTGACCTCAGAAACGCGATTTCCATTCATGAGACCCACTTGAGGTTTTTGGTGTCGTTTTTAGACCCGAGGCACAATAGTGCAATATGGGTATTGTTAGACTCGTATTGATGAGTATATTATATTTTTGATAGTGTATGGCATTTTGGGGATTGTAAAGTGAAGACGAGCATGTGGTGCTTAAAGTGTGATTTTGCGATTTAGCCTTGAGGTAGGCTTCTGTCTAATGTTCTTCATGGATGATGTATGATATATATTACGTGTGAATGTGAATGTCAAGATTGATATTGGATAGATTTACTTAGTATTGATTATACATATAAGTTTGGGGATTAGATGTGGATTTTGACCCGTAGGTTAAATTACTTAATACTCTTGTAGAATCCTATTGCGTTCTCCCTAGTTTGGGTAAATTTGTAGCATGGATATTATATAATGTTATGCTTGGAATATGATTTTAGCATTTGAAGCATGATTTGTATATTTAGCCTTATTGGGCTAGTGTGATAGTTTTGGAACCGTATGTTTGGTAGAGTTGACTTGAGTACCCTTGTTTCTAGTCGAAGTTACTCTCTTAGGCTTTAATATGGCTTGCTTGATATCTATAAGATGAACTAAATACCTTAGCCTAGTTTGGGGCATAGTATGCCTAATTATAGAAATTATAGATTAGAAGTGGGATCGTTTGACCCACTTAGGCCTAAGCTTATGTTAAGTCTTGTGGACTTAGTTGCGGATGTTAGACATAGATGAGGCTTGTAAACCTTAGAATAAGGTTACTTCATAAATTGGTAACTTGTATTGATGTTTCAAGATTGTGGCTATTTAGTTATGGTTATGATACTACATGTGGAAGTGATATTGCGCATTTAGAGGTGATATTCCTCCTAGATAAATTATGTGGCCTATAGAGATGCTATTTCCTCTTAGACTAGATATTTGACCTACAGAGATGCTATTTCCTTTTAGATTAGATATTTGGCTTATAGAGTTGCTATTTTTTTAGTAATGATTATTGGACCTATAGAGATGATGGTCCTTTTGGATATGAAAATTGGCCTAGAGAAGCGATATTTCTCGTTGTCTTAACGTATGACCTATTGATATATGATATTCTATAGACAATTATATGTCTATCTATATTATGCCTCCTAGATGTGAGATATCTCTAGTATGAGAGATGATAACATATTTATTTATTATGCCTCCTATATGTGAGATGTGTTTTTTATGTGAGATGATTAGAGGTTTGCTATGGCATATACATATGATTATTGATATGTGTTTCGGAAATGTATATGGGCCTAAGGCCATGATTATATGTTGTGATTATTCTGAACGAATTAATGGACCGAGGGCCATGTTATAGTACTGATTAAATATCCAAGAAGTGTTTATAGTTGTGAATGATGTGATTCCGATATATGAATATAGATATGTATATGTTTGTATACACATCTCTCCGGTATAGAATAGAGGAAGATGCACTATGATGCTTATTATTCCACTTACTGAATACTGGTGATGGCATGCATAGGTTTGGTATGTTCATGATTATTTACCATTTTAAATGATGTGATTATAGCTGAAATGTGATCTTATTGTTGTTCTTCTTGTTAGACGGTTAAGTTATATGGTAACTAGTTGTCTATTAGCTGAATATTACACTTGATGGCTAGGAAGCTAATGTGTTAGTTAATGAATCTTGCTTAATTGGAACATGGTAGCTAACGATGGTCAGTTAATGAATGATGTCATTTAATAAAAGATGGTTAGGCGACAAGTAGTAATGTGTTGTCTAGTATTGATTAACAAAAATAGGATGAATAGTTGATAATAATGAATGGTGGATAAATGACGGTTTTGGTCTAATGATGAACCTAGAATAGATGTTAGATATTGACTATTAAATGAATAGTGGTTAGTTAGTATCCCGTGAACAAGGATTATGTGAAGGATACTATTGAGATGATACTGATACCCGGAAATGCCGGAGGATATAATGATTATATTGATACCTGGTTTGAGTTTGGAGGATACTATTGAGATGACATTGATTCTCAGTAAGGCCGGAGATATTATGATGATATTGATACCTGGTTTGAGTCCGAAGGATACTATTGAAATGATATTGATTTCCAGTAAGGTCAGAGGATATTATAATGATATTGATACCTGGTTTAAGTCTGGAGGATACTATTGAGATGATATTGATTCTCGGTAAGGCCAAAGGATATTATGATGATATTGATACCCGGTTCAAGTTCGGAGAATACTATTGAGATGATATTGATTCCCGACATGGGCGGAGGTTAATTATGATGATAATGGTCCTGATGAGGATAGTATTATGAGTTATGATAGTGATGGTATACTTTGCATTCATTCCTGCATGTGCATTGCCTATCACTAGTATGCACCTATGTCTAAAAGCCGATATGGGACGGTTGCATAGCTATGGGTGAAAAATATGCCTTGTGTTGTTACATGTTGATTGAAACTTTCGAGTCTAGGGCGGTGGGGTTACGCATAGGCTTGGCTAGGTATTTGGTTGTCTAGAGTAGCCGGTCATTTACGATGTTATTGATATTGTTATTATCATTTTTATGATTATTATTATGGCTAGCCTATGATAGATTGGTCATGGATTCGGTATTGGGATTGAGGTATGTCTTTGACCTTTGCTATTTTATGATTATATTACTATACACGATTATCCTATGTCTAGCCATATGGATTAGAATTCCTGAGTATATTGGTATTGAATCCTGATAGTATTATAATCAAGTCTTAAAATGAGAACATGATGATGTAGGTTATGTTTGAGATGACCTCCTGTTTATATGTATTAT
>JAPEIP010000007.1:4799389-4810782 GCA_026120095.1 Capsicum chinense
CATATTTCTTGTCCACAAAGGCAAGTAGGAAACTTCCAGGAAAGCCCACAAGGAACCCATTTGTTTTAAGGGGATGAAATACATATATACACACATCATCATCATAATCACATTCTCACATAGAAAAACCATACCAAAAATTCATTCACAAAAAAAAAAAAGAAAAGAAAAAGGAGATCATCCATCATCTTCTCAACAATTCTCACTGACCTTCACTCACAAGACACACTCACCATTCTTCGATTAACAACATCCTCCCCAAGATACTCTCACCTGACCATTAATCTCATATACACACACAGTGAAGCGAGGGAGGGGGATACAAATCAGTGAGCAAAAACAGGATCAAAGGGGGGAGGACACCATTTTCTGGTTTCTTCTTCTTCGGAGACGAGGTGAAGCCACTTTCTTCTTCTTTTTATTCTCATTGGCTATACATACACAGAGGATAGATCGGGAGTGTGAGATTGAGAGGGAGAACTGATCAGAGAAAGCTGAAAATGGGGAGAGATGGAATTTGGTCTTCTTTTCGATTTTTCCGTTTCGGGTTTCGACTACTGATACCGAGTTGGATTTGTTGGATTTTGGTTCTTCGTCGAGGATTTTATGGTCGAGGGTTCGAATTCGGACTTCTTTAATTCCTTATTATCATAAAAAAAAAATCAATTGACAAAAGGTCCAACTATGTCTCTTCTCATTTTACTTCATTATATGCGTTTGATTTGCATTAGTTGTGATTGAATGTGGATGACATTGATTTGTCGTTGAGTTTCATTGAATATATGGTTGTGGATTGTTGAAATAGTAATCTTGAATTGTTGGAATTTGGTGTTTGAAAAGAAATGTGGGGTTCGATCGAGAAATTGATAAAAATAACGAGTTTAGATTAATGTTGGATTGTTGTTTTGTTTAAATTTGGAATAAGTATGAATATTGTTTGAAATTTTATAGTATTATGTTTAAACTGAAGATTGGTAGGCAAATCATAGGTTTCGGGTAGGCAAAGTTTACGACTCATGGTTCTGTTTGAAAGTTTTCTGAATGGTTTGTCTTTCTCGCATTTGAAAAAATGTATTCATTTAGCAGGGGAATACCCCGAAGTTCATTGTATCTATACACCGGGGAATTCCCCGATATATTATGTTGGCAGAGGATTATCGTGATGAAGGCCTGAGGCGTCGGGTAAGAGCATAGTATAGGATTAGTCTAAGTCAGTATAGGATTTACGTTTCGCATTTTTATTTATTTTGGGACTGTATAATTGGGGTGAACACTATATTTTGAATTCATTTGGTTTTGTGTGTTTGATTGATTTTTTACATGTTTTGTGTGGTTTATACATCTGTGATGTCAAATTAGCCAATACGCTCCACCAAGCGACCGTGGTCGAACCACGAGATCGAGGGGTGCCTAACATCTTCCTCTCGGTCAACAGAATTCCTTAGCCGAAATCTCTATTCGCGGATCAGTGTTACAGAGTCAAAACAATTTTTGAAAAAGGATATCCACGGGTGACTTGGCACACCTGATTTGTGCCAAGCGGCGACTCTGAGTTTTGAATATAAATAATCCTTTTTTTCGAAACAAATTTTCACCTTTTGTCACATAACAATAAAAACCCTTTTCAAACTTTAAATATATGCTTTCGGAGTTAAAAAAAAAGGTGTATGACAGCTCTGGCGACTCTTCTGGGGAGTTTTCAGAATTTGAGCTAATTTTGGAGTTGTATCGGCTTAGTTTGACACTATAGGTGTATAGACATTTTATTTGAGTTGTTTTGTGTTATTTTTTATCATTTTTGAGTGCCTACGTGCTTTTTATTTACAGTTTTTATCATATGTGTTACTGCTTTATATCTGCATCATGTGCATAACCTGAGTCATTTATTCTGCAACAAGTCCTGGAGTGCACGTCGTGCACACAAACTCTGGTTGAGTCACCCTTATTTTAAGAGGGGGAGCCATTGGACATATGGAGTGAGTGGAAAGCAAAGCAGCCACTATCGATCATATGCTCCCCGAATAGCCTTGTTAGTAAACCCCAACATAGGTCAGCCTTTAGGTCATTCTTATCTGCATCATACTGAGACCTAGTAGGACCCACGTGGCCCTTTGTAGGAGACTCTCCTCTAAAGCATCCCTATGTTCTAAATGTTGCATCTTTGAGGGTAACTTGATCATTTGATGGACTAATTCAGAGAAAACATGTGTTAGAAGTAAGGTGTGTTTGAAAAAAAAAAAAGTGAGTCGAAAAGTAAAAAAAAATGAGTTTCGCAGTTTTTAGAATTCTTTATGGCTTTTGTTTTTCACAATCCAAAAATTCAAAAAGATTTTTTTTTTTTTTACTTTTTGCACTCATTTTATCAAAGACAAAAATATCAAAAAGACTTTTCTTTGTTTCTTTGATAAGCTTTCATAATTTGAAAATTTCAAAAAAGATTTCTTTTAATAGGAGATTTTTATATAATTCAAAAACTATGGTAGAAGTTTTGTACATTTCTTTATTTTCTTTCATAGCTGTTGGTGTCATTTTTTATGTGTAGTTTCAAATTGAAAAATCAAAAAGATTTTGTTATGTTGTTCATCCTGTGTCTTTGGTCGTGTCTCAAGTCAGGGTACAATCTGTGATTTAATCATTAATTGTCCAATCTGGATGAACTACGCACCCCTAATTCTCCTCTCTTGGGAGTGAGATACGTAGGCAGCCTATTGAGGGCTCGGGGATCTTATTTCAAAAATCCAAAAAGATTTTATTCATGCTTTATTAGAGTAAGTGTCATATACATCTTTAAAAGAAAATCACAAAAAAAAAAAATTCATTTTATAGGTTCAAGTTTCATTTTCATGTGAAATTCAAAATCGAAAACCAAAAAAGATTTTTCTTTGGTAATCATAAGTTTCATTTTGTATAGGAAGCTGAAAAATTCAAAAAAAAAGAAAAGAAATTTCATCGATTATTTTGACAATTTTATTTTATTTTCTTATTAAAGTTTAAAGAAAAAGAAAGAAGAATGAAAAAAGAGCTTAATTGGCCGTTTTGGCAAGGCTTCACGAACTATGCACACCTGATTCTCCTCTCTCGGGAGTGAGATACGTAGGCGCCCTTCTTGAATTCTGTGATCTTTTAAAAAAACGAAAAAAAAGGAAAAAGAGGTTTTGAAAAAGTGTTGAACTCTAACACATTTGTTGTTTTTTGTTGAGTTAGTTTAAGGTGGTTGGTTTGTGGCATTTTGGTTGGTCCTTCACATCACACCAAATCCAAAGGGTTAGTTGTGTCCAACAAAGATATAGAGAATGACATCATGGATCAAACAAAGAATCAGGAAAATGAGAGTTTGAAGCAAGAGATTAGGAGGCTAAGATAACAAATGACAGAAATGCGTCGAGCATGGGCCATTGGGTTGCCTCCTCCTCTATTTTCCTTTATTGATCCTACAAATACCTCGAGTTTTCCTCCAAAATCTCAAAGTCAATTTTCTACTGTTGTTGATGCACCGCAACATGACTCAGAATTTATTCCAAGCCAAAAGCATCTCAATACTTCCACCACTTTTCCTCTAGCTCCTCAGCATAAGCCTGCTACATTCACAACACCACATGTCGTCTGTAATCTTGTTGCTGAATCCTCTACTGGGACTTCCACACTGGCTTGCCCAATGATTGTGCAACCCCATGCTGCTAGTGAACCTATATTCAATACTTTTGGTGATCATTGTTATACTCCTGAGCCTATTTTTAAGTTAACTAGACCACCAAAATTTCTTAACAAGAAGTTCAATGACAGAAGAGTCGTAGAAAATGGTTGAAAAAATGAAGAGAGCAGAAAATGCTATGAAAAATTCTCTAGGACTTGCGGGTAAAGAAAATGTTTCATACAAAGACTGGGGAATGCCTTCAAGTGCTAACCTTCCTCCAATCTTTGAGATGTTGAAATTTGAGGAGCAAGATGGGCATGAGGAATCGATGAAACATTTGGGACAATATTGCAATAAATTAAGGGAACCCGGAGGGAAGAAGAATAAGAAATATGACATTGCTATTGTAGTTGGAGAATGGGCACATCCAATAAGACGACGTCATCATTGACGTCAGTCTCAAGCCCAAGTTCATACCCAAGCTCTCCATAATCACTCCCAAAATCCATTATACTCTGTTTCCCACCTCCATATCTAGTATATTGCAGACAACCATATGTTCAACTCCCTCCTTACCCACAATGGTGCACACCAACTCTTTAAAGTCATCCTCCAATTCCACAAACATACCAAAGCCCTTCTGTAACACCCTGTGATCCCATCCCGAGACATCATACTGTGCTTATGGACCCAAAGGACCACAAGCTAACCCTTTCTTGATATTTGTACTTGTACACTGCATACTATCTAAAATAAATACAGAAACTGGCCATAAGGTTCAACACATCTATACATACTCAAACTAAATATTGAATAATTATACATCAACTTTCATCTGAATATCCTCTAAACTGTCTGAAATGTGGAGTTGATGGGACATGTCCCCAATTAACTCCGTCAACTGACAATATAAACAAAATCTGATGCAATAATAGTAAACTGAGATTCATCCTTAAAGAAAGAGGACTCACTGCTACTGCTGCTAACTGAGACTGAACTGCTGAGGAAACTCTAAATCCTGTGCCTCTGAAATTATGGTGTCAAAAAAACACCATAGCGCAAATACGTCAGTACAAAATATACCGAGTATGTAGACGAGGTAAGGCTAAATGCAAGGGATCATGCATGCTCAATGTGTAAACTGAATAATCATGAAAATGTCGCACGAGAACACATACATGAATGCACAGGTCATAATCACAATCATCACAACTCTAGATTCTGGAAGTCAGATACCACTTTCCTGTAAATTGAACTCACTATTGACATTGAGATACTGAATCATAGACTCATCTGATATTGATAACTGGGAAATATGGATGAACTTTTATCAAGGAGTGAGTTCTTAAATCTCTGAACATACTAAAATTACGAGTATTTGAAGATTCTGAAATGGATAGCAACCCTATCTAATAGGTTGTCTTTGAGTCTATGAATAATAATACTTTTTCATTAATGATTTTGAGATTGGCCTATTTAGTAGCAGATCTTTGAATTAGCAAGTAATCATACTTAATGGACTGTATCTAATAGCCTTAAAGTTTGTACACTGAAATGAGCTCTTTCTTGAAGTCTGAGACTGATTTTGAAACTGGGACTGTGGGAAGTAGTTACTTAACCGACATGCCCCTACTATCTCTTAGGGTACAACCTCTAACCACGATTAGGAGGGTGTTAATATCGTGCCACAGGTAAAGACATTATCTTTATATGACCCTCATCTATAAGGTCCGTATACGAGAACGGTGGAGCCCTCATCTAACAGGTCAAGCCGCCTCATCTGCCCTCATCTAGCAGGTATGATATTTCTCATCCACCCTGACCTAGAAAGTGTGATGTATCAACCTATGCTGGCTACGTAGTTTTGGAGCACAAAGATTGCATCTGAGGATCACACCCTCCACTAGTATGTGAGTCCCCATCCTTGTGCTTGTCGATGCTAGTTTCTACTCCCAACTGAAAGACACTAATTTGATTCTTAATTGAACTTAGAATGAGATGAATCTGATACTGATTATATTTCTCAAGAGATCTGACTGAGTTATACTGAGATTACTTAGTTTCATATCTGATGAAAAGGTATTGAATCATAGCATCTAACTGACGATACAGAGCTTGAATGGATTATTCAAATCGCTTCTGAGATTAGAATTGAATCACTTGAATACTATTAGATCTGAGTTGATTATAGGACAGAGGCTAAATTACTAGTGATACAAAGATTACAGAGATAACTGAGATTACAGAGCCTGATTAAGCTCCGCACTTGTCTGAAGATACTTAGTTCTATAGTTCACTGAGTTCTGAGAATCGTGGCTCGATTGAAATTATCACGAAACTGATATGGGATCTAGACAATAGCTCTATTGTTGGGTATAAATACCCCCAGGACTCAATAACATAAAAGTAAAACATAATCATTCTCACATAATCACGATCATCCATTCACCATCACAATCATTCATGCATCAACACAAGCATTCATTTATCATCATAATCATTCATGTATTATCGTAATCATACCTTAATCGTGACCATCATTAATTCATCATCATAATTATTAAAGTATCTCTCCAAGTAATTAGAAATCATAACATACTCCCCTCCCCCCCCTCAAAGTCCTTAAGGCATCACATTCAACATTTAGGAAACGTAGACCTCTATTCATCATCACAATCACCAAAGGGTCGCTTTAAGCATCTCGAGATATTAATCACATAATAACATAGAGTAAATATGCTATTAGATCTTACTCCATTCAACAAGGTTTTACCTCAACTATTTCATACCTATATCGGTCTTAACATGTATATGGATTTCACACCGCTTGGGAAACTTCATACTATCATGTCATAGCTTACTTGCTAATCACTTGGCATATATTAAAAACTTAGCATATATCAAAGGGCACATACTGGGGAATTTAAAACTATCACATATCCACTCTTTCACTAAGGTCCTTCAACAAATACTAGACATGCATAGGTTCACACTTATTTGGGGATTTCCTAATAGCATGGAATAATTCATTCACTTGGTCATTTATCAAACACTAGGCATAAGTATAATAACCCAACTACTCATCACGAACAACCAAATTTACATGTTTCCACTCATATATTATCATAGATTCATACAAACCACATAAGTATCCCATCTTGGAGGTCATTCAACATCAACAACAAGTACATAATCCATTTACCGCACAAATACCACATACTAAGGACAAGGCTTGATAATCTTGTAGACGAACATGAACCACAACTCAATCATAGCAAGAACATCAATTTCAACTCACAAGAATTATTAAAAATTCATAAACATAAATCTTGGAGATTTAGAAAAAGGTACTTGAGCTTCTTGGATGAAAGGGACCCAAGAATAAACATCTAAATACCTTGGGGAAACTCTTTTCTTGAAGGCTCTTGGAATAATTCTTGATCCTTGCTCTTGATTCTCTCTTAATTTTATGTGGAAGAAGAGAGAATTTTTTATTTTGGAAACCCTAGTTTTTGGGTGAAAGAAGAGAAAAGAAAATGAGGCCTTCAACACTTAATTGGGCATTTATAAAGGTTGGGAAAAGAGTGGAAAATACCAAAAGTCCCTTTAAAGAAAAAGAGTTGAAAACTGCTGATCGGGGTTTGTGACGGTCAATCTGATGGTCCGTCAGAGGGACTGACGGTCCACCAGGTCGTTCGTTACTCGAGTTCCAAATCTGGGTCGTTCTTCCTCATCATGACGGTCAAAGTGATTGTTCGTTAGGAATATGATGGTCCACCAGATCATCCTTCACTTGGGGGCCAGGAATTGGTCATTCTGTTTCGACCTGACGGACCCTTTGACGGTCCATCAACTTATTGACAGTCCACCACTTTGGCCATCGTATGATGAACAAAAAGAGGGGTCACTGTCTTGTCTTGACGGTACACTTGACGGCCTACCAAGGACCTGACGGTCCACCAGGTCTACCATCAAACCTGGGCTATTCCGATACCATTTAGTAAAACAACCATAACTCCCTCGTCCAATGTCGGATTTTTTATAAAATTGGTATTAATGGAAAGCTTATTCAATTCTCTACATGAAAAAAAATTTAAATTATAGAAATATAACATGATTCAAAGTGTTTCAATACTTCGGAAGATATTTCTAAAATTTTTAGACTCAGATTTTCATTTTTCCGAAAACTCTCTAAGGCTCAGAGTAGGAGAGAACTTTGTGGGGTATTACACCTTCTTGGAACGATGTTCAATCCAAGTTAAACAAAGAAATGAGAAAGAAGTCAAGTTATAGTTTCACACCAATCGGAGAGCCATATGCTAGTTTATCTCTAGTCATGTTGATATGCAACCCAGTGGCTAAGATGTCAGGCTGAGCAATTGAGAAGTCACCCCTCTCCATACTAGGAAGTGGTCTGGTAATTTGTTTTATTTTATTTTCTATTATCCGAATTATTTTAGGGTTGTAGTTTGGGATCTATCTTGTTTTGGCCATTTTTATTATGTTCAAACCCTTCTATCTTTTATTTTAATTAAATGAAGTGTCCCTTTTTCCTTTGTGTTTTAAATATGTGTTGTTTGTTTGTTTTCTTTATACAGTACATTTTATGTTGACTCTAGTAATATAAGCATGGAATCAAAGGGTTACATTTAGAAAAAGAGAGCATATGAGAAAATAGATAGAGTGCTGGGGCATTTGGTGATCAAGTTGAAGCCTTCTTTGAAAATTAAGACAATTATTTTGAGAATCATAAGAATAACTTGGTAAGAAATTGAAAGACATATCTCAATTAGGTCAAGTAGAGAATGTGTGATCCTATGTCAAAAGGAACAGAAAGAAAATCAGCTCCACGAAATCATGAGTCATTCAATGTAAGAAATGTACAACAAAAGTGGAATTGTATGCTAGAAAAGCGCAAAAGAAGTAGTGAAGCACAGACTCAGTAAAGTTAATGTTGTAAAAGATGTTGCACATGATCTTCATTTTTAACTTTCAAATTGCATGTTATGTACTTGCATTTTCAAAGATTGATATGACGAAGGCATTTCATTCTGTTGTCCAAACATTGTGTCATCCTTTGTTTATCCCATTTAAGCCTTAATTTTATTTTCTTTCATACACCTCTTTTGGAATTAATATAGACTCAACAAAGCTCAAAACAAAAGGTGTCAAGCAAAACAGTAAAGTCAGAAAAGTTTCAAAAAAAAAAGAGAAAAAGAAGAGCGTCGAGAAAAATAAAGTCAGAAAAGTCCCAAAGAGAAAAAGAGTCAACAAAAAAAATCAGAATCAATCAAAAGAACAAGCTGCCAGAACTACGTACGACCTGATTCTCCTCTCTCGGGGGTGAGATACGTAAGATGCCCTACCCGGGGCTCGGTCCAACCAAATAAACAATTTAGAGTGACCTAGTCAAAAGAAACTGGGGCATGAGGTAATTCTTATTATTTGAGTCGATTTCAAAAGTTGTAAGTCCCACCCAATAAACAATTTAGAGTCATCCACTTCAAGTGTCGTTTGAGAGAGATAGAAAATGAGAGAGTCTTATTAGTGAAAATCCCCATGGGCACCGTAAGACGATTGTGAGTTGGGAAAAATAAGAATAAGAGAGTCTTATTGGTGAAAAACCATTACAGACACCATAAGGAAATGGTGAGCTAAGAAAAAAAAAGAGAGAAGTTTGATGATGAAAACCCTTCAAGGTGCCACTAGTCGGATAAGGTCTTAAAAGCAATTGACCCAAGGAAGCAACTTAGTTTCAAGGCCATTAACTCAATAACAATTTGTGAGAGTTTTGGATGGAAATATCAGGAAGTTTAATCCGAAATGCATGGCATAATCATTAGAGTTGACTATTATTTTTAGATAATTTTTTATTTCTTCAAATGGGGACATTCATTGTCTTTTCTTTCTTCTCTTTATATTCATTTTATTTTTCTTGAGTGAGTTATCCAAAATAAAAATTATTGTTATTTTCCTCTTCTCTGTGAGTCAAATCCATGTCAAAATAAATGAGAAAAGATTTCAAAAATGGCTACCAGCTTCTTCAATTACAGAAAGCGAAACAAAAGGCCAGCATATGAAAGGGATATGATTGTGAGTTGAATTAAGGCATGCAAAAGTTTTGTCAACAAACGAGTCTGGGAACTCATACAAATATCAAGGTTTAACGGGTCTATCTAAGAAACATGGAAAAGCAGAAATACTATGTTTACTTCAGAGTCACTCTTAATAATCTGAGTTTGGATCAATGACACGACAAAATAGGGACAGATGCCAGCAATCTGAAATAAAATGTAGGGAATGAACACTGGAGCAGGTTTTGGGACAGCCAAGTACTGCAAGCCACTACTAAGTTTAAATGACAAATTTTTTTTGTTGAAACAGGGGTAAAGTTGCTTCACTTAATTCATCTACCATTGGGTAAGCATATCCGGAGATATTATTTTCTGTTCAGGACCCTCCTGGAAAATGGGATTTTACTTTTAGTTTAGGACCCTCTTGAAAAATGAGAATTTACTTTCAGTTCAGGACCCTCCTGAAGAAAGGAATTTTACTTTAAGTTCAGGACCCTCCTGCAAAATGGGAATTTACTTTCAGTTCAGGACCCTCCTAAAGAATGGAATTTTACTTTCAGTTCAAGACCCTCCTGTAAAATAGGAATTTACCTTCTGTTCAAAACCCTCCTAAAGAATAGGATTTTACTTTCAGTTCAGGAACCTTCTTGAAAAATGGGATTTTACATTATGTTCAGGACCCTCCTGAAAAATGGGATTTTACATTCAGTTCAGGACCCTCCTGAAAAATAAGATTTTACTTTATGTTCAGGACCCTCCTGAAAAATGAGATTTTACTTTCAGTTCAGGATCCTCCTGAAAAATGGGAATTTACTTTTTGTTCAGGACCCTCCTAGAAAATGAGATTTTACCTTCTGTTCAGAACTCTCCTGAAAAAAATGGAATTTTACTTTCTGTTCAGGACCCTCCTGGAAAATGGGATTTTAGTTTAAGTTTAGGACCCTCCTGAAAAATGAGAATTTACTTTCAATTCACGACACTTCTGAAGAATAGGATTTTACTTTAAGTTCAGGACCCTCCTGAAAAATAGGAATCTACTTTCCGTTCAGGACCCTCCTGAAGAATGGGATATTACTTTCAGTTTAGGACCCTCATGAAAAATGAGAATTTACTTTCAGTTCAGGACCCTCCTGAAGAATGGGATTTTACTTTATGCTCAGGACCCTCCAGAAAAATGGAAATTTACTTTCAGTTCAATACGATTTTACCTTCTATTCAGGACCCTCCTGAAAAATGGGAATTTACTTTTTGTTCAGGACCCTCCTGAAAAATGGGATTTTACCTTCTATTCAGGACCCTCATGAAAAACGGGATTTTACTTTCTGTTCAGGACCCTCCTGGAAAATGGGATTTTACTTTAAGTTCAGGACCCTTCTGGAAAATGGGATTTTACTTTAAGTTCAGGACCCTTGATACAAGTTCAAACTTACAACAATGAATCAAGAGAACAACAAGAACAACATCACTAGAGAATCAAAGGCCCCACTCGGTTTCTGTAGGTTTTCAAGGAAACTACAACACTTTTCAGCAAGATAGATAAATAACACAAGATTGCAATAACTATAGTGAATCGAAAGAGCCCCACATGGCTTCACTATATCAAGATACAAACAACAAGATTACAAAATGATGGATAGTAATTTGACACAAAATATCCTAAAATCTAAGAACCCTAACATGAAGAT
>JAPEIP010000007.1:4824931-4844492 GCA_026120095.1 Capsicum chinense
TTTGTTCAGGACGTTAAAAACAAATCAACGACGTGAAAAGTTGAAAGTTAGCAGATTGAAAAATAGCAAGTCAGGAGCCCGCCTGAAGAATAGGGTGAGGAAATTAAAAGTTAACCAATGAGGTGAAACAATTGAAAGTCAGACAACAAGTTGAAGAAATTGCAAATCAGGAGCCCGCCTGAAGAATAGGGTGATGAAGTACCGAGTCAAGAGTCCAATAGAAGTTGTATAGATAGGATTTTTGTAATTTTATTTATGTTTTAACTTGTAATCTTCATTTTTTTGTAATGACAGAGCCGCAGACCTAAATCTCGATGGAACCTCACTCGACTCTCCAACTTGGTATAGTCTATCTCTTTCTAATTCTTTGAAACACCTGTAGGTAAGGTGTCCAGCAGGATTCGGTTGTCTTTGTTTCTTTTATTCCTCTCTTTGAATAATGATCGGGACAAAATTCGGTCTCGTTGTTTAATTCATTGTCTGAAAACACTGCGTGTTTACATTCAAAGGAGGCATGATGTACACACGTAATTTCGTCCCTCCCCGATATCATTTTACCTATTTTTACCTTATCCTACCATGTACCCTCACCCATATAATTATATCCCACAAAAATACAAAAAAATAACTCTGAACAAAATCCCTAACAAACTTTTATTCTTTTTAATATCCTAACAACACTTTCAATTAAAAGAAGACACATTACCCATACCCCTACCCCCAACACCCCATACCCACGTGACCCCTTCCCCCTCATATTTCTCGTCCACAAAGGCAAAAAGGGATAAACATTAGAAAGGGGCCCCACTAGGAAACTTCCAGGAAAGCCCACAAGGAACCATTTTGTTTTAAGGGGATGAAATACATATATACACACATCATCATCATAATCACATTCTCACATAGAAAAACCATACCAAAAATTCATTCACAAAAGAAAAAAAAGAGATTATCCATCATCTTCTCCACAATTCTCACTGACTTTCACTCACAAGACACACTCACCATTCTTCGATTAACAACATCCTCCCCAAGATACTCTCACCTGACCATTAATCTCATATACACACAGTGAAGCGAGGGAGGGGATACAAATCAGTGAGCAAAAATAGGAACAAAGGGGGGAGGACACCATTTACTGGTTTCTTCTTCTTCGGAGATGAGGTGAAGCCACTTTCTTATTCCTTTTATTCTCATTGGCTATACATACATAGAGGATAGATTGGGAGTATGAGATCGAGAGGGAGAACTGATCAGAGAAAGCTGAAAATGGGGAGAGACAGAATTTGGTTTTCTTTTTTATTTTTTCGGTTCGAGCTTCGACTACTGATACCGAGTTGGATTTGTTGGATTTTGGTTCATCGTTGAGGATTTTCTGGTCGGGGGTTCGAATTTGGACTTCTTTAATTCCTTATTATCATAAAAAAAATCAATTGACAAAAGGTCCAACTCTATCTCTTCTCATTTTACTTCATTATATGCGTTTGATTTGCATTAGTTGTGACTGAATGTGGATGACGTTGATTTGTTCTTGAGTTTTGTTGAATAGATGGTTGTGGATTGTTGAAATAGTTATCTTGAATTGTTAGAATTTGGTGTTTCAAAAGAAATGTGGGGTTGGATCAGAAAATTGATAAAAAGAACGAGTTTAGATTAATGTTGGATTGTTGTTTTGTTTAAATTCAGAATAAGTATGAATATTGTTTGAAAGTTGATAGTATTATGTTTAGACTGAGAATTGGTAGGCTAATCATAGGTTTCGGGTAGGCAAAGTTTAGGACTCATGGTTCTGTTAGAATGTTTGAAAGTTTTCTGAATGGTTTGTCTTTCTCGCATTTGAAAAAATGTATTCATTTAGCCGGAGAATGCCCCAAAGTTCATTGTATCTATTCACAGGGGAATGCCTCGACATATTATATTGGTGGAGGATTATCGTGATGAAGGCCCGAGGTATCGGGTAAGAGCATAGTATAGGACTAGTCTAAGTTAGAATAGGATTTACGTTTCGCATTTTTATTTATTTTGGGACTGTATAATTAGGCTGAACACTATATTTTGAATTCATTTGGTTTCATGTGTTTGATTGATTGTTTTACATGTTTTGTGTGTTTTATGCATCTGTGATGTCAAATTGGCCGATACTCTCCGCCAAGCAACCATGGTCGAACCACGGGATCGAGGGGTGCCTAACACCTTCCCCTCAGTCAATAGAATTCCTTAGCCGAAATCTCTATTCGTGGATTAGTGTTACAGAGTCAAAATCATTTTTGAAAAAGGACATCCACGGGTGACTTGGCACACCCGATTTATGCCAAGTGGCGACTCTGAGTTTTGAATATAAATAATCCTTTTTTTTGAAACAATTTTTCACCTTTTTTCACATAACAATAAAAACCCTTTTCGGACTTTAAATATATTCTTTCAGAGTTAAAAAAAAGGGTGTGACAGCATATAATATTCCTGTTTGTAATTGTTTAAATAAATAATTAATATTTTGATGAAAAGATGTGTCTTTTATTAAAAAGGTGTGTCTCTTATTGAAAGAGTGCGAGTCTTATTGAAAGGATATGCCTTTTGTTGAAAAGGTGTGTCTCTTCTTAAAGGATATGTCTTTTACTGAATGGGTGTGTCACTTATAAAAAGGTGTGTTGGTTCAAAGTTTAACTATTTAAACTCTTCGAGTGTTGTTTTGCAAGAACATTTTTTCTTTCTTCTCAACTTTCTGAAAATAAACTTTTCTTCCCCACAAAAGATCAAGTTTTAGATTTCTTAATTTCCAATTGAATTTCTTCACTATTTACATGGTGCAGAAATTCAAAGGCTTATCAAATCCACTTAAACTATTTCCATTAAATCCCATAGCAATCTCGCAGGGGAGAGGGAGTAAATATAATTTTTAGGAAAGCGTTTCATACGTATTTCATACTTTTGTATTCAATGTTCATATTGTCAAGTCTTCATCTTTGTATTCTTCCTCTCCGAACTCCCACTTAGCGAAAGTCACTTCATTCAACTTCAAATATTTGAGATTCTCAATGGTGTCTTTGTAACACCCCGTATTTTGGGATAGGACGTAAAACCGTTATTTCTACGCGTAAAGGATCAAAAAGCCATAAATCCAATGTGAACATAGTGTGTTAATCAACTATATAGTGTGGAAATCTAGTTGAGCATGAATTAAGATCATAGAAGTCCCTTAACTCAATGATGAGTTGAAAGTCTTCCTATCGATTGAATTTTGTTGAGCGTTTAAACTTGGGTCAACTTCAAAAGACCATAACTTTATGTATATATTTAATTAGAGGTAACTTCAAAAGACCATAACTTTATGTATATATTTAATTAGAGGTCCTACTATATATCAAATGAAAGATCTTTGAGTCCTCTTTCTAATGCCACTAATTTTTTATAAATCCAATATCGGGGTAAAAATTTATGACCATTTTACAGTGAGCTATCCGAACTGCCAAAGTGTGAAAGGAAGGCCGACGGACCGTCGTGCCAGCGATGGACCATCTGGCCAAAAGGCGATGGTTTGAGGGACGGTCTGTCCCTGGGGTGACGGTTCATTGCTTAAATCGTCCCGCACCTTTGTTTAGCGATCTAAAGCCATTTTTAAAGGGATTTTTGGGTCTTTTCCACCCCTTTTAACACCTAATTACATCAAATCAAAGGGCATAACTCCTCATTCATCCATAACATCAAAATTAGGATTTTTTTCCCAAGAACAAGGAATCAAGAACCAACCTCTAAGTTCAATATTTCTGAGGAACGAATCAAGATTTGAGTTCTTCTCTGTAAACTAATTAATCTAAGGTACGTGGGGTTTTCCTAAAACTATATGGGGCAGTTGAAAACACTTTGATTATGATTTGAAGTTTAGAAATCGAGAATTTTACAAAGGGATTTTGGAATTTACATTACAACTTTTATTTATGAATGCTTTAATGGTATAACTGATTTGGTCTTGAGGCCTTTCCCCTAAACTTGATTTATAATCATGTTTCAAGTATATATATATGTATGCATTGATGATTTTGAATGAAGAATTGAGAGCATGATCTATTAGAAATCCCTCACTTGGTTACAAGCATCTTGTTCTCGTAAGATTTGATTTATTCTAAGTGTATTGTTGGGATCATATTATAAATGCCTTGATTTTGCTTATGACTTGATTATGGATTTGAATCAAAGAGAGGGTGTTTCAATTGGTGTTAAAGGTTAAAGATGGTTATTAAGAAAATTTCATGAATTGTTACAAGATAATTGACCACCAGGTGTTTGTGAATTGAATTGAGGATCTTTAACTCTATTTTCACGAATTTCACTATACGAATCCTCTTGCACTATTTGATGTGATTTGGTAGTCCAACATTGCTGTTTTGAATGAAATGATTTTATCATGATAATTTATGGCTTAGATATACAACTTAAAATTCTTGGTATGACGATACCAGATTCAGATAATACCATAGAAGATTTAGAACAGATTAAAGATACAGATTTCATCTCAGATTTTAAGATTTAGAACATAGACAGATGCATATTTAGAACAGACTAAAAATAGGCTTACGAGATGTTAAGTGGTTACCCGAAAAAAGCATGAGCCCAAAAACTCATTGCCCGAAACCGTGCTTTGTCAACATGGGCATATTATTATTATATGTTGGTGACGGTCCTGTGGCATTGCAGATTCTCATACTCCAACCCTTGTGGCAAACTTGGGTTGGGGGCTTGGTCTCAGAGTTAAGGGCGGATCACATATAGCCTGTGGGGTAGCAGATATGTAGGGTACACCACCTAGCTCAAAAGTAATACAAAGTATAGCGTTGCATTGACAAGACTGTTTTGAGATGGCCCATGAGATTTTAAACTATGCATGCATGATATTCTTATGACTTGCTATCACCTATATTTTATACATATAAAATTGATTATTTTGGATTGCTATACGTACCAGTACAATTGTATTGACCCCCTATATTTCAGGGTCTGAGGCTTAGTCTAAAGGTCCCCACTAAGCCATAGAGTTATCTGGACAAAAGTGAAGAGTTCAGTGGTGAGCCTTCTTTATTTCGGAAGGCATATTTTCTTTTCAGACATTGGTTATTTATTTTGGTTTAGGTCCACTAGGGGTCCTTTCCCAGATTCAGACAGTTTTATTGATGTCATATTTAGTAGAGAGATTTCACAGACGGATAAAGACGTTGTCTAAATATTGATGAACTTATTTCCGTATTGTTAAACAGATTTCTGATTTTGACCATGATTTCGTTTCTTATATTTCCACATTTTTTTTTGTTATTCGAGTATGATGCATGATTACCAGATGTAGAAGAGCTTCCAAATCACTATGTTTTAGGATGCTCGTCCCGGCTAGGGTCATGACAGTCTTCCTCCCCAATGTTCCATTCTTCCACCGAAATGACTGTTCTCATAAGGACCAATATTTCAAGGTTGGGCAGTGTCGCTATTCTTGATAGTGAATTAGATGTCAGAGTAAAGTCCCACAACAATAATAATTTCAAATTGGAAGGGAAGTAAAAATCCCACGACCAATTTGTCACTACAGAGGGCCCACTGTCTTTTGTGTTTGAACTTTCGAATGACGTTCCTTTGAAATATTTATAATACACATTATCTACTTATTGGTAATACTATTATTAAGATATGTTTTTATTTTACTGACCTACTCTGTCAATGTCACGACCCAAACTGAGGCCCTGGCCATAACGGATAACCCGAACCATGAAGGCCCGAGAGACCTTCTAACTTGTAATCATATACAACATTCATATACAAATAGGAAATTCAGAAAATACATAACGGACGAAATCATGGTCATGAATATTAACTCAATTTATAATATAGAAAGTAAAGCCCAACAACAGCTAGACATTATCTGAACCAGTCTGCGAAATCTCTACTACATCTGATAATAACAACTGTCTGAAACTGGGACAAGGCCCCCAGTGGACCTAAACCAAAATAATTAACATAATCTGAAAAACATAGACCTTCTAGAATAAAGAAGGCCCACCAATTGCACACATCACTACTTCCTGAAAACTCTACGGCTTAGCAGGACTTCTAAACTGAGCTTTAGACCCTAGGAGGTAGGGGGTCAATACAATTGTACTGGTATGCAGAGAAATCTAAAATAAAACTTTTATATAAACAAAATAGTTGAGAGCTAGTAATAAAACATCATATATGATATAAATTCCAAAACACATGGGCATCTTTGATAATCATAAAACCTTTCTGTCAATGTAGTCTTTGATTTTTGTATTACTTCTGAGTTAGGTGGCACTCCCCTACAAGTCTGATATTTCATGGGATATATGAAATCCGCCATTGACTCGGCAGGGAAGCCTCCAACCCAAGTGTGCCGCAAGGATTGAAGTGTCTGAGTCTGATACGCCACAGGGCACGAGGCCAGCGTATAATAATATACCCGAATTGGCAAATCATGGTTTTGGAAAATGAGTTATCTGAACTGGTGCCTTTTTCGGAGAACCACCTAAGCTCTCTTTATGCCCAATTTTAGTCTGTTCTAAAATATGCATCATTCTAGTTTCAAAATCTGAAAATCTGATTTCAAACATGCATTCTACTCTGTTCTGAATTAACATGGCATTATCTGAGTTTGCGTCGTCACACCAAGACTTGCAAGTCCAATTTTGGAGCCATATTGTACCATGCATGATTCTTTCATTAAAACTCAATTCAGACCACCCAAACATGCAAATAGTATAAGAGATTTCATGTTCCGAAAACTATGAAAAATTCTCATTCTTTCAATAAACATGTGGTGGTCATGTAACCTTTAACAAACCATGCAACTCTTTCCATTATATAATTATGTTCAACATTCATCAACATAAACAACCCTCTCTTTTGAAATCATAATCATAATCCAAATATAACATTACTCAAGACATTTGATATCATGCTTTTAAAGATGCATTCAAAATAATTCATAGCATATCATAAGTAAAGAAAATCATAACAAGAGAGGGATTTTTCATGAGTTATGCTCTCAATTCAATCATCAACCTTAAAACACATGATTACATATATATATAATTTCAAATCAATTTGGGGTAAGGCCTAAAGACGAAAAAAATATCATCAAGGCTTCTAAAATAGGAATATATTCATAAATTCAAAACCCTTTTCTTAAAATCATGATTTCTAAACCCTTTGCATAATTAAAAGAAGATTTCTATGCCCATGAGATTTTAGGAAAACCCACGTACCTTAAATTAGAAGCTTTTGAATGAACTCTCTCTTTAGGTATGCTATACGTATGATTGATGGGTGCTTCTTGTAGCCCTCGCAATGGGGATTTCGATTCTTGAAGAATTAAGGAAAAGCTATGGTTAAATCTTGAGATATGTTGATTTTTGGGTTGAAACGCTAAAGAGTGTTCTTTGTGATTTTGAGAGAAAATAATGTTATTGTTGTGTTTGTGGGATTTAATCCCATGTTATGGCTGAATAGGGGGTGGAAAATACCACTTTTTCCTTTAAAAATGCGAAAACAAAACCTGGAAATTGGGTGGGTACGACAGAGCATGCGTCGCACGCTTATCGCATGATGCTACTGTCTCAGTCACGAAAATGGTCATAACTTTTTGGTCGGGTATCGGATTTTGGCAAAATTGATATCGTTCGAAAGCTAATTCAAAGATCTTTCATTTGATATATAGTAGGCCTTAAAATTAGTTATGGAACAATTGATTAAATAGGTTAGGGGACCACTATGATCTCAGTTCATGCTTAAATAGGTTCAAACACTACATAATTGATTAACATGCCTAATTTGCATAGGATTAATGAATTTTGGATCATCTATGCTTAGAAATGATGGTTTTTGCTCTAGCCCAAAATGCGGGGTGTTACATTTTCTTCCCCTTGGGATCATTCGTCTCAGAATGATGGGTAGGAATGTTGAAGTCTTTAAGGTATGGAATAACATAGACATGATATGTCTTCCAAGAAAGGATATAGCCGAGCTGAAACATTTAAACTGCTATCATGAAACTGAATTCTAAGCTGACTTGTCTTTAGTTACTTTAAAGAGCTGATTCATGCTGAGAGTTTAGGATTCCCTCGAAGTATTCATGATCAAATCATACATATTGAATTGAGAAGTGATAACTTATGCAAGTATGAATCATGAAACAACTAGACTTAGATCGTATCAGGGTATTACACTGTCTAACCTACAATACTTGAGAAAAATTGAGATTATGCGCTGAACTCTTATGAACTGAGTCATGACTAAATAGCTGAATCTGAAACATGATGCTTGGAATGAACTGAATTCACAATTTACTTGGATGGATTAGATTATCTCTTGGTATGGTCATACGCCTGAGACTTTGGATAGTAGGACCGAGTGAAAAGGTGAAAACCCATCGTAACTTATCTATCTGAATGTTAAACTGAATTACTAGCTATACAAACTGAATTATGCTGGATCCTGATACTTAGATTGAGTATCTCTTCAACACTTTTTCTATAGAAGTTCTAGTAGCATTAGGGAGAAAAGAATCTTGGGCATGATTTACACGAGACATCCAACTAAGAAATCACAACAATGACCCTACTCTATAGCATGGAATATAGATATATAACTCATAAACTAGGATAGAATTACCAGGCCTTAGGCAATATAACTTTTTACTTTCATGCTTAGAACACTTCTCAAATATCCCTTAATTATACTATTCTCCTTAAATACCACACACATTTGATTCAACTTATTATTCTCATATGGGCATTTATAAATCTTTCTACTAATGTCTATAGTAGCTTAAATCCTCTTACCATGATCAATCCTAACTCCAATTAACAAAATACAACATGCCACACTACGATACTAGTCCAAACCATATGATTCAACCTTCTATATCTTTTTAAAGTTCCCACCCTACGCATATCGTGCCTTACCACTTCAATGACTAACTCTAATCTCTTATATGGATTCACTAGCACATATTGCGTTCCTCCACGTAAATCCCAACATGTCATTCAAGCCTATCTTTATAACCACATATGAACTTCAAGGCAAACACCCATAAAGACATACTTCGCACATTCTCTAAACCACTATCAATATAACTCCCATGCGTTACCCCAAGAACATACTCACACAAATTTTCACTAACCATCATATGTATCAAAGACTTGGCCCCAAATCTTACTTCACACTTCTGGCTTTATCCAAAACAATCATATAATGATCTTTTATCAACAAGAAGCATTTACTCATTACCACTATAATTACATAAGGAGGAGTCACTAAAGGTTAGAACATAAAACCTTGAAGCATGGAAGAATATTATACGAGACTTGACACTTAACTGATGCCTGAGGAACAACAAATCAACATCAGTGATTTATCAAAGTGATCTGAATTAAAAGTATACCTATCTATAAGCTGAATCTCTCTAATCATTTGGCGTGTAGCATGAGTTATGGGAACTGAGCGCACTATCAAGCGTGAGTACATGAGTCATAAGTTGCATGACTTCAATTTGGAGTTCATAACTTATGGAATTTGATCCCGACTACTGAATAAACCGGAATTCCTCATTTAGGAACTGGAAGAGCACGTGATTCTCTATCATATACATGAACATGAACTATGATCATGGAACTAAAACATGAGACATGTGTAGGTATTGGGATCACTGAAAAATACTAAGATAAGAAGAGGTTGAGTCTCACCCTCACTTTGTGATGTTCTATATTATACTGACATCATTGCTAGAATCTGAGAGCCTGACTTGGTTATTCGTTCTATCATCTCTTCCTTATCTTCAAGCCATCATCTTAAGATCGAGAGATCCCTTACTAGACTCTAACTGAACTAAACTTACTGCACTCTAGGTTCTGGAAAAATGACCATACACGCATATCATAGAACTTAACCTAAATGACTACATTTGAAAGTGGAAAACCCACTATTCATACTACCTTCTGCGATAAACTCTATCTTCTATAGCCACCAATAGTCATCATATAATACTTGAATAGTTACTAACTTCGAATCTTCATAAGTATCCCCAAGTTGAAGTGCACACCCTCTGGTGCTTCTACTCTCATTTCTAATAGTTCAACCTTCAAAACTCAAGCTTAGATTCTAACACTTAACATGGATATCACCAAGCCTTTGATGAACCATACTTCTTCCGTCATAGCCTACCAATATTGCGACCCCAAACTTATATCTCTCTACCATGAGGATCAAGATCATATCAAAGGGCTCAACACTATCAGTCAAACCTCCTTAACTTGGCCATTTAGAACACCATGTATCATCTAACTAGTATTTCTCCACATAGCAACTCTAAGGTACCACTAGCCACACACAACATGTAATAGCCTTATAAAAAAAAATACCGCAACCTCATATCACCTTGGGCATATTTCTACCTCATACATACAACATCATACTTCACTACGAATCAAATAAACTTAATCTAATGCATACACCGTTCAAGCATATTATATCACTTCTATATAACTAGTATCATTAACAAAGAAATCATCACATCCACCTTCATGGACATCAACTGTGTAAACTTAATGTCTAGTGATAAACATGATTTACAACCCAACCATACACACAATTCTCATAAAACATTCATCATTAATCTTAACCCATTATTCTTACATCCACATTCTATATTAAATTCAAGCCTATAGTCTAACATCAACCATCTACCACCAATGAAGAATGCAACATAATATACTAGTCCATCAAATTGGGACATTCTATCCAAACACCTCAAAAATCTACTACATACCTTCTCACAAGTAGTACTAGTGTACAACTACCAACGAAAAGAAAAAGGTCAAGGGGGCTAAAGTTACATAATAGAAATTAGTCAACCTTAATCTTATATTATAACCCCATACAATCATATCTACTTATACAGATTTCTCACATCACACTTACTTACCCTAGCGTACATTTAGACTACCTTCAAATTCCATAACAACCATGAGTCTATAATTATAACCTACTGGCTAACCTAGTCATTTTCATACTTCAAGCAAACAATAATTCACCTTGACTAATAACTCCTTCTCTACCTTCTACTAAGCTAACACACAAGGACGTATCACTTCATTACCAACTCAATCTCATGCAAAAATATTGGCTATACATATATTCAACCAACACAAGAACAGCAAGTTGCTAGTGAATTAAAATAGGCCTCACACGACTTCACTAGACTTTGATTTTGTCTTTTCAACAAGAAAATGAGAGGAATGACAAGGCAACTATGCTAGTGAATCGAAAGAGCCTCACACGGCTTCACTAGACTTTGAGTTTCAACAACACAATGATAACAAGATTACAAGAGATAGAAACTTGACACACAATAATCAATGATCTAAGAATACACATCTTACTCTGTATAAATAAAAATCTAAGTCAAACACTTCCCCCATGGACTACCATACAATCCACACATGCCACTAGCTGCTACATTAGTCTATCACTATAATGGGATAAATCATCCTTAAACATCGATTACTCAACTAAAACATTTATTTACACAAAAGTCACCCTCACTCTGAATTCTAACTTTGTGACTTCACATCACAAACTTCTTGGTCCATTATCACTACCAAAAGGTCATGAAAACAACACTTTAACTCATACTACTATTTGGGTAGAAATACAGTTCCAACATTCTGCTACACATCATTTTCCTTTTTAGGCATGACATCTGAAGAAATAACACTCTTCTCAAGTCCTTGCACAATTTTAAAATCTTATATGGCTCAATCAGAAAGGACCATAACATTTAGACTCTAAACTTCTATACTTGAATCACCCTAAGACATATCTGAGCATATAAAAGTAAGAAAAGAATTGGGATAACTTTACTTTCATATGGGAAACACCATAGCACGAATTAGAGTATGAAAGAGGAACATTCTGACTCTATAGCATGAACTAGAACAAGAACAAAGGGAGATATTCCTAAACGCCTTGTAGCCTCCTGATTATAAGTGTGGCACGCTACATACCCATAAACAAGACTCTACCCAACACAATTTTGTAGACACCCTAGGACCATGAACTGTGCTCTGATACCAAGTTTGTCACGACCCGAATCGGGGACCTGGCCGTAATCATGAAGGCCCGAGAGCCCTTCTAACTTGTAATCATATACACCATTCATATACAAATCGGAAATGAAGAAAATACATAATGGATGGAATCATGGTCATGAATCTTAACTCAATTTATAATATAGAAAGTAAAGCCCAACAACAACTAGATAATGTCTGAACTAGTCTGCAAAATCTCTACTACATCTCAAAATAACAACTGTCTGAAACTGGAACAAGTCCTCAGTGGACCTAAACCAAAATAATTAACATAATCTGAAAGAGATAGACCATCTGGAATAAAGAAGGCTCACCAACTGCACATATCACTACTGCCTAAAACTCTACGGCTTAGCAGGACTTCTGAACTGAGCTTTAGACCCTGGGAGGTGGGGCATCAATACAATTGTACTGGTATGCAGAGCAATCTAAAATAAAGCTTGTATTGGTATGCAGAGCAATATAAAATAAAGCTTTTATATAAATAAAATAGTTGAGAGCTAATCATAAAACATCATATATGATATAAATTCCAAAACACATGGGCATCTTTGATAATCATAAAACCTTTCTGTCAATGCAGTCTTTGATCTTTGTATTACTTCTGAGTTAGGTGGCACTCCCCTACAAGTCTGATATTCCACGGGCTATATGGAATCCTCCATTGACTCGGCAGGGAATCCCCCAACCCAAGTATGCCGCAAGGGTTGAATTTTCTGAGTCTGATACGCCACAGGGCACAAGGCCAGCATATAATAATATACCCGAATTGACAAATCATGATTTTAGGCAATGAGTTATCTAAACTCGTGCCTTCTTCGGGGAACCACCTAAGCTCTCTTTATGCCTAATTTTAGTCTGTTTTGAAACATGCATCATTCTAGTTTCAAAATCTAAAAATTTGATCTCAAACATGCATTCTACTCTGTTCTGAATTAACATGGCATTATCTGAGTTGGTGTCGTCACACCAAGACTTGCAAGTCCTATTTCTGAGCCATATTGTACCATGCATGATTCTTTCATAAAAACTCAATTCAGACCACCCAAAATGCAAATAGTATAAGAGATTTAATGTTCCGAAAACTATGCAAAAATTCTCATTCTTTCAATAAACATGTGGTGGTCATATAACCTTTAACAAACCATGCAACTCTTTCCATTATATGATTATGTTCAACATTCATCAACATAAACAACTCTCTCTTTTAAAATCAAAATCATAATCCAAATATAACATTTCTCAAGACATTTCATATCATGCTTTTAAAGATGCATTCAAAATAATTCATAGCATATCATAAGTAAAGGAAAATCATAACAAGAGAGGGATTTTTCATGAGTCATGCTTTCAATTGAATCATCAACCATAAAACACATGATTACATATATATATATATATATAATTTCAAATCAATTTGAGGAAAGGCCTAAAGACCAAAACAATATCATCAAGGCTTCTAAAACATGAATGTATTCATAAATTCAAAACCCTTTTCTTAAAATCATGATTTCTAAACCCTTTGCATAGTTAAAAGAAGATTTCTATGCCCATGAGATTTTAGGAAAACCCCGCGTACCTTAAATTAGAAGCTTTTGAATGAACTCTCGCGTTAAGGATGCTATACGTACGATTGATGGGTTCTTCTTGTAGCCCTCGCAATGGAGATTCCGATTCTTGAAGAATTAAGGAAAAACTACGATTAAATCTTGAGATATGTTGATTTTTGGGTTGAAATCCTAAGGAGTATTCTTGGTGATTTTGAGAGAAAATAATGTTATTTTGGTGTTTGGGGGATTTAATCTTGTGTTATGGCTGATTAGGAGGTGGAAAATACCACTTTTGCCCTTAAAAACACGAAAACAGAACCTGAAAATTGGGTGCATGAGACGGAGTGTGCGTCGCACGCTTATCGCATGATACTACTGTCTCAGTCACAAAAATGGCCATAACTTTTCGCTTGGACATCAGATTTTGGTAAAATTGGTATCGTTGGAAAGCTAATTCAAAGATCTTTCATTTGATATATAGTAGGCCTTCTAATTCATTATATACAAAGAATTATGGTCGATTGAAGTTGACCCAAGTTTCAACGTTCACTCAAACTTGAACGATAGGAAAACTTTCAACTCGTCCTTGAGTTTGGGGACCTCTATTATCTCAATCCATGCTCAAATAGGTTCCCAGACTACAAAGTTGGTTAACATGCTAAATTTGCATAGGATTTATGGCTTTTGGATCATCTATGCATAGAAACGACGGTTTTCGTTCTAGTCCGAAATGCGGGGTGTTACAGCCAATAATGCTAATTATTTAGTTAGTCAACTAGATGCAGAGTTGGTAGCCATTTATTATTATACTAGTAATATTGATCATACTTTAACATTGGCAATTTAAGTTGACACTTGTAAAACGTTGGAATAACTGTTAAAATTGTTAAAATTGTTGTTAGGAGGTCACGGAAAATCCTCTTGCAAAAAATGCTTACATTACACCCTTGTGGATAGGCCCTTCCCCGAATCCACAAGATTTTGTCAAGTCAAGTTAATTATAAATGTTAAATTACATTTTATTAGTTGGAGGGAATCCACCCCATTTTTATTCAATCTGGAAAAATGTAAAAAAAATACAAGTACAAAAATACATTTTTCTGGGTAAACGGGATTATATCATCAGCTTATTTTCTGAATAGTATTCAAAAACAGACAGTTTGTTTTGCGGATCAATTAAATACATTGGAATAAATAGACCCACCCACAGACAGGTCTTGCTTTTACTGTTACATCAGGAGTTACTTCATTCATTGCTTGACATAAAACGGCCGGTCGATTCTGCTTCGACTGTCTAGGAAGATGCACGGGTGATGTGTCCGTGCTGCTCTTGAATTATTTTGAGCAACAGATTTTCCATCCTCATCCGTATCTTCCTGCCGCGGCAATTATATTCCAACACTGTCAAATTTGTATTTCAGAAAGCACTAAAGAATTAACCAGTTCTCTCTCTATATATAGATATATTGAACATCAGACTCTTAGCATGATTATGAAACTGAAGATAACACACTTGGAAAACAACGTAGCAGATAGCTTTTCTCGGGACAGTAACCAAATGCATCAGGGTTCTGAAGGAAATAGACTAGTTGAAATCGCCCTACATGTGGTATGTGCTGGTCTACCAAACTTAATGAACTTAAAGGTGCCACCTGCAGAAAAGAAACCATGGTTATAAGATATTAATGATGAAAATGAGAGTATCCAAAGTTGGAAAAGAATTAACCTTCAGAAAAGTTGAGATGTAATAATAGGCACATGAAGCCGAATGTTGCCTCAGAATTTGTCAATGACTTCAGTGCCTGAAGAGTTTTACATGTTTGCGATGATGGTATTTCTTGAAGGATTAACAAGAACTTTGAGAAAAACTGAGATATAGGATAACTTTCATATAGTAGAGTGGTCGCTGAAATTTTGTTTCACTTCCTTCTTTCCCAATAGCAGAGAGCGTGCAACTCCATGCATGTTTAAAAGAAAGACTTACAGTTGAAGTCGCTGGAGTGTGGTGGCAGAAAACTCGCAGTTCGGGGCATGGCAATGGCAATCCAACAAGGAGGTAAACTAAGCATGGCGGAGGAACTGCGGGCGGCAGGGAAGGTTTGTGGGAAAAAAAGAAATTTCTATAATTTATGCTTCAAATTATGAACTTTTGAATTACAATTCATTAAACATATGTATAACATTTAATATGGATGACTATTGTATGACGTACCGATGAGTTGTTTGTTTCCTCTACCAAAGTAACTTCTCCTTCCCTTCTTTTCAAGTTCTCAAATCTCAGGATCTGATGCATAAAAAGTGCAAAAAATGTCATTTTCGAAATATTGATCAAGGTCAATATTACACACATGCACAAATAAGAAGAATAGTTTATAAGATAAAGAAGAAAACAGAAGACCCAAATATTCAAGAAAACAAAACCATTTTTTTATACTCATTATCTGCACAATTGAGCATACATCACAACAATTGCTTGCCTTTTCTACTCATTTCTACTTAACGTTCACAAAAAGTTCAGTCAAGAATTCATCACACACATTGTAAACAACACTCATAAATTTGGTTTCTAAGAAGCAAAACAATAGAGAAGAACCTGTCTTAGATAACGGGATATTATCTGGGCCAAGGATCAGAAGTTTGTCTTCTCCCGTGTTATCTTCAACATATTGTTTTATCTCCAGAGCTGAATATTCAAGTTGAGGGCTCCCTACAAGTTTGATAAGTTTTAATGAACCAATATCCCCAAAATTAGGCGGAATCTCTGTAAGCATATGACATCTCCACAGTTCTAATTTCTCAAGCACAGGAAAGGATTCCTCTCCAAACTCCCACTTAGCAAGAGTCACTTCATACAACTTCAAATATTTGAGATTCTCAAAGGTGTCTTCCAACCCCATGTTCCATTCTCCCCCCTCGATGAGTGTTCTCATAAGGCCCAACTCTTCAAGGTTGGGAAGTCTCGCTATTGTTGATAGTGAATCGGATGTCAGAGGAAAATTCCACAGCGACAGTATTTTCAAATTGGAAGGAAAATGAAAATCCCATGACCAATTTGTCGATAAAGAGGGCCCATTGTCATTTGTGTTTGAACTTTCAAATTTTGCTCTGAGGAAATTAAGTTTAATTAGGAAATCCAATTTTGGGAACCAATATCGCCCTGTTGAATGATCCCATGATTCCTTGAGAACAAATCTAAGCCTTTGAAGATTGGGGAACCTTTTGAAAATATCCTCTGATCCTTTCAAATAGGAAAGCTCGAGTTCCCCTAATGCCCTCAAGCTCTCTAACTTTGAGTCCTCTGCTATTAGTATTGGTTCATCTGTATCCATATCAAAGAAAGAACAAGCATCAACGATCAGCCGTCGCAACTTTACAAGATCCCAAATTCTCGATAATATTATCAAGGTTGATCCTTCGTTTTCAACCAACAGGGTTTCTAGATTCCAGAGGTTTGAGAAAGATGAAGGCAAAGATTTAACTTTTGTCCCAATGCTTAAGAACCTCAAATGATTCAACATGCCTATTTCATTGAGCATAGACTCTTTCACCATCATAAAAGAAGGCTTCAGGTCCAACACTCTAAGAAGCCTCAAGTCTCTTAGATGACATGCATCAGAAAGACGATCTTTCATCTTGTCTCCAGTTATCTCCAAAGAATAGAGGTGTTTACCAGAATACCTTTTCATTTTTGAATCGAGCAGGATGAAATTGTTAGGCCCAAAGTGCTCCTTATCATAATCAATGTTTACTATCATTTCTGAAGAAGAAGAAGAAGATGGATCACTTGAACTTATCGAGACAAACAACTTTTCCTCTCTTGCTTTTATCAAACAAAAGTCATGCACAAGATCATGAAGTTGGCAACTTGGTAAATTGCCCAACTCATTGCAAGCAATTACCAAGCTACTGGAAATTAATTTATCCAAATAAATTTCCATCTCTTCTTCCAAACTCTTCATCTTTGTTTGTTCAACAAGCCCTTCAGCACACAAATACATTTCCAACGTAATTCTCTCCACTGCAGTGTCCTTTTGAAAACATGCAAGGTAAATTAAGCATGGCTTCAGGTGATGAGGTAAATGGTCGTAACTTAATTCTATGACCTTCATCACATCAACTTCACTGTTAAAGATAAAGGAACTCAAATTATTTCGAACTTCAAGCCACACAGACTTTTTCTTTTCCAAACCTGCTATAACTCCAGCAATCAGATCAACTACCAAAGGAAGTCCCTTACAATTTTGGACTATTTCTTTTCCAACATCCAAAAGTTCGTCAAGGAAACTCTCGTTTCCAAATGCCCTTTTCTCTAATAACTCCCAACTTTCTTCTGGCCTTAGCAAACGAAGGTTAAGAGGATTAGTGTTGCCCTTTACATGAAAAGCCACTTCCTTTTGTCGAGTCGTCAAAATAATTCTACTTCCTTTTTCAACTTTAGGGAAAGGTCTTGTTAAATCATCCCATGTAGTAGTATCCCACACGTCATCCAACACAATTAGGTACCTCTTTGCATACAATTGTTTCCGCAGCTTATCGGCAACATCAGTTACCTCGCTGAACTTCAAATCCGAGCCAGTAACTTGATTAAAAATTTTCACCAACAACTTCTTCCCGTCACACTGTTGGTCAACTGTGCACCATGCACGAAGGTCGAAATGGCTACAAACTGATTCATCATTGTATACTTTGTACACCAATGTAGTTTTACCCGAACCCGGCATACCAGTGATTGAAATGACATCTAGATTTGCTGGTCCACTGGTGAGCTTCCTAATTAACCAATTTGTCTCCTCCTCAAAACCTACAATTATTTTACCAGCCGTCAATGACTTGCTTTCAACTGGCTTCTTGGGAGAGTTTTCCAACCTCCTGTTCTCAAGTAAATTTGAGACATCTTCTTTGATAAGCTTAATTTTTTTTATGGTGATGGGAAGTGAGAAAATAAGATGTAAGAGACCATTATCTCGAACAATAATTGAATCAATGATATCTTTTGCCTCATATGCCGCATCTAAAACACGTTCCCATAGATCTTCACATAATTCTTGATCATTGTTCGGGAAAAAAGATCTTACGAATTCTAAGTCTTCCTTTACCAGCCCAATTTCTTCCTTTATCAATGCAATTGAATAAGCATTGGAATCCAGCAAACCTTTTAAGTGAATGTGTAGCAGATGCATGAAGAGCGGTCCATCACTCATGGGGAAGCAACATTGATATGACTCTGGGGCTTTCAGATAAACATGTTCGAGATCTTCCTTGAGGAGTTTAAACTTTTCCAGCAAGTCTAGAGTTGCACGACTTGTTTCATCAATACTCTCTTCATTCCTTGACCTTTCTTCTATGTCATGAACGAGAGTAGATACCTCCCTGATAAGTGCTCCAACACGTGCCAAAAGATCAATTAACTTGTCATGATGAATAACGTCCTTGGGCACATCCGTAAGAATAATTAATAGGAACTCTATCATGACATGAATGTTTCGAGCCCCTGAAGTGCTGGGGGTGATAACTGTTACCATGTGCTCTTGTAGATGAATCAGATATCCTCTAAGAATGTCTGGAGAGGTTTCCAGGAGCTGGTTAATGAAGTGTCCAACTTCTACTGAAGTTGAAACTCTCAAATTCGTATAACATATGTGCAACACCTCCAGTTCAGTTGGAATAGTCTTCAATAACAGATGAGCTATCTTGAAGAGACGAGAGTCTCCAACAATTTGATCATCCCAAATGAAGCGTCCAACTCTCTCAGCCGTGAGTTGAAACTGAGGTAAGACATATTGAACAATTTTGTGCTCAACGCAACCATTCACTATCAACCCATGGAAATCTTTCATGTTGCCAGACACAGTCTGAAGAATCTCATAC
>JAPEIP010000007.1:5039292-5061932 GCA_026120095.1 Capsicum chinense
CCCTAAAATCGTGGGCTATAGAACACTGATTTGGCCCAAAAATGCCCCGTTCGCGCTGTTTTGCCCGTTTGTCCACCCAAATGGCCACGAAAATTTAAACAGACCACACTAGAATGATCCCAACCTCCCTGCATACCTCGATTGATTCTCAGCCCACAGCACGCCTGGACCTTGGGCTCACCCCCAAAATTGTGGGCTATAGAACACCGATTTGGCCTGAAAATGCCCCGTTCGCACCGTTTCGCCTATTTGTCCACATAAATGGCAGCAAAAATTTAAAAAGACCACATTTGGATGATCTCTAAGTTTCCTGGCATGCCTCAGTCAATTTTTGTCCCACAGCACTCTCGGACCCCGACGCACTCTCGAAATCGTGGGTTGTAGCACATTGATTTGGCCCGAAAATGCTCCCTTCTCGTCATTTCACCTGTTTGTATACCTAAATATCAAAGAAAATTTAAATCGACCACACTGGGATGATCCACAACCTCCCTAGCACGCCTCGATCGACTTTTGACCAACAGCATGCCTCTACCCCGAGCCTACTCCTAAAACTGGGGGCTATAGGACATCGATTTGGCCCGAAATGCCTCATTCACGCTATTTTGCCTGTTTGTCCACCTAAATGGCCACAAAAATTTAAACGAACCATACTGGGATTACCCCCAACCTCCCTAGCATGCCCCGGTCAATTTTTACCCCACAACAAATTTGAACCTCGGGCCCACCCCCAAAACTATAGGCTATGGCTCACTGATTTGGCCCGAAGATGCCTTGTTCGCTCTGTTTCACCCATTTGTCCACTCCAATGGTGACAAAAATTTAAAAGAACAACACTGGGACGATACCCAACCTCCCTGGCACGCCCTGGTTTATTTTCATCCAATAGCACAGTCGGACCCCGGGCCCACCCCCAAAATCGTGGGTTATGGCTCACCGATTTGGCTCGAAGATGTTTCTCCCAATTGTCTACCCAAATGGCTACAAAAATTTAAACGGATCACACTGGGATGATCCTCAACCTCCCTGGCATGCCCCAGTCGATTTTCAGCCCACAGCACGCCTAAATCCCAAGCCCACCCCCAAAACCTTGGGCTATAGCACATCGATTGGGCCCGAAAATGCCCTGTTTGTATTGTTTTTCATATTTTTCAATCTCCCTATCATTCCCCGATTGATTTTTGGCCCACAGCATATTCGGACCTTGGGCCCACCCCTGAAATTGTGGCCTATTGTACACCGATTTGGGATGAAACACTCCGATAGTGCCGTTTCGCCCGTTTGTCCACCCAAATAGCCACGAAAATTTAAATAGACCATAATGGGATGATCCCCAACCTCCCTGGCATGCTCGGATCGATTTTCGGCCCACAGCACGCTTGGATCCCGGGCCCATCCCCAAAATCGTAGGAATAGCACACCAATTTAGGCCGAAAATGCCCCGTTCATGCCGTTGTGCTCGTTTTTCCACTAAAATGGCAATAAAAATTTAAACAGACCACACTAGGATGATCCCGAACCTCCTTGGCACACCTCGATTAATTTTTGGCCCGCAGCATACCTGGATCCCTGGCCCACCCCCAAAACTGTAGGCTATAGCACACCGATTTTGCTCTAAAATGCCCCGTTCACATAGTTTCGCCCGTTTGTCCACCAAAATTGCCACGAAAATTTAAATGGACCACAATGGGATGATCCCCAATATTTCTAGCATGCCCCGATCAATTTTCGACCAACAAAATGCTTGTACCTCGAGCCCACCCCCAAAATCATAGGCTATAGTACGCCAATTCGGCCTAAAAATGTCCCATTCGCGCCGTTTCGCCCGTTTGTCCAACCAAATGGATACGAATATTTAAACGGACAACATTGGGATAATCCCCAGCTTTCCTTGCACACTTCGATCATTTTTTGGCCTACAGAATAACTGTACCCCAGGCCCACCCCTGAATTCATAGGCCGTAGCATACCGATTTCGCTAAAAATGACCCGTTCGCAATGTTTCGCCCGTTTGTCAACCCAAATGGCCACAAAAATTTTAACAGACCATACTAGGATGATCCGCAACCTCCCTGGCATGCTCCAATCAATTTTCATCCCTCAACACACCCGAACCTCGGGCCTGCCCCCAAAACCGTGGGCTATAATACACCAATTTGGGAAGAAAATAACCCGTTCGCGTCGTTTCGCCCGTTTGTCCACCCAAATGGCTAAGAAAATTTAAACAGACCACACTGGGACGATACACAACCTCCCTGGCGCTCCTCGGTCAATTTTTGGCCTACAGCACACCCAAACCTTGGGCCCATTCCCAAAACCGTGGGTTATAGCATACCGATTTGGCCCAAAAATGCCCCATTCACGCCGTTTTGCTTGTTTGTCCACCCAAATTGCCACAAAAATTTAAACGGAACACACTGGGATGATCCTAACCTCCCTGGTATGCCACGATTGATTTTTGGCCGACAACACTCCCGAACCCCGGGCCCACCCCCAAAACTATAGTCTATAGCGCATCAATTTGGCCCAAAATTGCACTGTTTGCGCCATTTCGTTGGTTTGTCCACCCAAATGGCTATGAATATTTAAACGGACTATACTAGGATGATCCCCAACCTCCCTGGCATATCTCGGTCAATTTTTGACCTACGGCATGCCCTGACCCTGGGCCCATCCCCAAAACAGTGGGCTATAGCACACCGATTTGGCCCAAAAATGCCCCGTTCGCGCTGTTTCGCCCGTTTAAACACCCAAATTGCCATGAAAATTTACACGAACCGCACTAGGATGATTCCCAACCTTCCTAGCATGCGCCGATTGATGTTTGGCCCACAGCATGCCCGGGCCTCGGGCCCATCCCCAAAACTGTGGGCTGTAGCACATCGATTTAGCCCAAAAATACCCCGTTCATGCCGTTTCGCCCGTTTATCCACCCAAATGGCCACAAAAATTTAAACGAACCACACTGGGATGATCCTCAACCTCCTTCGTACGTCCTAATCAATTTTTGGTCCATAGCACGCTCGAACACCGGGCCCAAACCCAAAACTGTGTGCAAAAACACACCGATTTAGCCCAAAAATGTCCCGTTCACGCTGTTTCACTCGTTTGTCCTCCAAATGGCCACCAAAATTTAAACGGACCATACTAGAATGATCCCCACCTCCCTGGCACGCCCTTATCAATTTTTGATCCACGGCACGCTCGAACCCCGAGCCCACCCCTAAAACTGTAGAATATAATAGCACACCAATTTGGCCCAAAAATACTCCGTTCACACCGTTTCGCCTGTTTGTCCACCCAAATAGCAAAAACAATTTAAACGAACCATACTAGGATGATACCCAACCTCTCTGGCATGACCAGATCAATTTTTGGCCTACAGCACGCCCGGACCCTGGGCCCACCCCCAAAACCGTGGGTTATAGCACACCAATTTGGTCTAAAAATGCCCAGTTTGTGCCATTTCGCCCGTTTGTCCACCTAAATAGCAACAAAAATTTAAACAAACCATACTGGGATGATCCCCAACCTCCCTGACATGCCTCGATTGATTTTTAGCCCATAGCATGCCCGGACCATGGGCCCACCCCCAAAACCGTGGGTTATAGCACACTGATTTGTCCAGAAAATGTCCCGTTCGTGCCATTTTGCCCGTTTGTCCACCCATATGGCAACAAAAATTGTAACGAACCATACTGGGATGATCCCCAATCTCCCTAGTATGCCCCGATCATTTTTTCGCCCATAGCACGCCCAAACCCCGAGCCCACCCCTAAATCGCGGGCAATAGCACACCGATTTGGCTAGAAAATGCCCCATTTGCACCATTTCGTCCGTTTGTCTACCCAAATAGCGAAAACAATTCAAACGAACCATACTAGGATGATCCCCAACCTCCCTGGCATGCCCAAATCAATTTTTAGCCTACAGCACGCCCGGACCCTGGGCCCACCCCCGAAATCGTGGGATATAGCACACCGATTTGGCTCGAAAATGCTCCATTCGCATAGTTTCACTCGTTTGCCCACCCAAATGACCAAGAAAATTTAAACGAACAACAATGGGATGATCCCCAACCTCGCTGGCATGCCTCGGTCAATTTTTGAGCCACAGCACACCCAAACCCTGGGCCTACCCCCAAAACCATAGGCTATAGCACATTGATTTAGCCTAAAAATGCCTCGTTCACGCTGTTTGCCTATTTGTCCACCCAAATAGCTAGAAAAATTTAAACGAACCACACTGGGACGATCCCCAACCACCCCGGCAAGCCTCGATCAATTTTTAGCTCACAGAAAGCCTAACCCCCGAGTCCACCCCCAAAATGATGGGCTATAGCACATTATTTGGCCCAAAAATGCCTCGTTCGGGCTGTTTTTGCTCGTTTGTCCACCCAAATGGCCATAAAAATTTAAACGGACCACACTAGGACAATCCCCAGCCTCCCTAAAATGCTCGGGTCAATTTTCAGCCCACAACATGCCCGAACCTGGGCCCACCCCCCAAACTGTGGACTATAACACACCGATTTGGCTTGAAAATGACCCATTCATGTTGTTTTGCCCGATTGTCCACCCAAATGGCCACGAAAATTTAAACGAACTATACTAGGATGATATCCAGCCTCCCTGGCATGCCCCGATAAATTTTCGACCTACAGCACACCAAAACCCTGGGCCTACCCCCAAAACCATAGACTATAGCATATAGATTTAGTCTAAAACTGCCTCGTTCACGCTGTTTGCCTGTTTGTCTACCCAAATGGCCACAAAAATTTAAACAGACTACACTAGAATGATCCCAATCTCCATGGCATGTGTCGATTTATTCTCATCCCACAGCACACCTGGACCTTGGGCTCACCCCCAAAACTGTGGGGTATAGAACACCGATTTGGCTCGTAAATGCCCCGTTCGCACCGTTTCGCCCGTTTGTCCACACAAATGGCAGCAAAAATTTAAATAGACCACACTTGGATGATCTCTAAGCTTCTTGGAATGCCTCAGTCAATTTTTATCCTACATCACGCTCGGAGCCCGGCCCACCCTCGAAATCGTGGGTTGTAGCACATTAATTTGGCCCGAAAATGCCCCTTTCTCGCCGTTTCACCTGTTTGTATACCTAAATGGCAATGAAAATATAAACGAACCATACTGGGATGATCCACAACCTCCCTGGTATGCCTCGATTGATTTTTGACCCACAGCATGCCCGTACCCCAAGCCTACCCCCAAATCTGTGGGCTATAGCACACCGATTTGGCTCAAAAATGCCCCGTTCGCGCCATTTTGCCTGTTTGTCCACCTAAATGGCCACCAAAATTTAAACGGACCATACTGCGATGATCCCCAACCTCCCTAGCATGCCCCAGTCAATTTTGACCCTACAAAAAACTCAAACCCCAAACCCACCCCCAAAAATATGGGCTATGGCTCACCGATTTGGCCCGAAGATGCCCCATTCGCGCCGTTTTGCCCGTTTGTCCACCCAAATGGTGACAAAACTTTTAAAAAACTACACTGGAATGATCCCCAACCTCCCTGGCATGCCCTGGTTTATTTTTAGCCTATAGCACAGTCGGACCCCGGGCCCACCCCCAAAATCGTGGGCTATGGCTACCGATTTTGCCCGAAGATGTTTCTCCCATTTATCCATCCAAATGGCTACAAAAATTTAAACAGACCACACTGGGACGATCCCCTACCTCCCTGGCATGCCCCAGTCAATTTTTAGCCTACAGCACGTCCAAATCCCAAGTCCAGACCCAAAATCATGGGCTATAGCACATCGATTAGGCCCGAAAATGCCCTGTTTGTGCCGTTTCGCACGTTTGTTCACCTAAATAGAAACAAAAATTTAAACGTACCATAATGGGACGATCCTTAACCTCCCTAGCAAGCTCCGATCGATTTTTGGCCCACAGCACGCTCGGACCCCGGGCCCACCCCCGAAACCCTGGGCTATTGCACACCGATTTGGGATGAAAAACTCTGCTAGTGCCTTTTTTCCCGTTTGTCCACCTAAATGGCCACAAAAATTTAAATAGACCATGCTGGGATTATCCCCAACCTCCCTGTCATACTTTGATCGATTGTTGGCCCACAGCACGCTTGGACCCCGAGCCCACCCCCAAAATTGTAGGCTATAGCACATCGATTTAGGTCGAAAATGCCCTGTTCATGCCGTTTCGCCCATTTTTCCGTAAAAATGACAACAAAAATTTAAATAGACCATACTAGGATGATCCCGAACCTCCTTGGCACACCTCGGTCAATTTTTAGCTCGCAGCACGCCTGGATCCCTGGCCCACCCCCAAAATCGTGGGCTATAGCTCATCGATTTTGCTCCAAAATGCCTCGTTTATGTAGTTTCGCCCGTTCGTCCACCCAAATTGCCACAAAAATTTAAACGGACCACACTAGGACGATCCCCAACTTTTTTGGCATGCCCCAGTCAGTTTTCGACCAACAGCACGCTCATACCCCGAGCCCACCCCCAAAATCATAGGCTATAGTACGCCGATTTAGCCTGAAAATATCCCATTCGCGCCGTTTCGCCCATTTGTCCAACCAATTGTATACAAATATTTAAACGGACAACATTAGGATGATCCCCAGCCTTCATTTCATGCTTCGATCATTTTTCGGCCCACAGAATGCCCGTACCCCAAGCCCACCCTGAATTCATAAGCCATAGCACACCGATTTGGCTAAAAATGACCCGTTCGCACCGTTTTGCCTGTTTGTCAACCCAAATGGCCACAAAAATTTTAATAGACCATACTAGGATGATTCTCAATATCCCTAACATGCTCTGGTCGATTTTTAGACCTCATCACACCCGAACCTCAGGCCCTCCCCCAAATCCGTGGGCTATAATACACCAATTTGGGTTGAAAATATCCCGTTCGCATTGTTTCGTCCACTTGTCCACCCAAATAGCTACGAAAATTTAAACAGACCACACAGGGATGATACAGAACCTCCCTGGCATGCCTCGATCAATTTTTTGCCCACAGTACGCCCAAACCCTGGGCCCACCCCCAAAATCGTGGGCTATAGCATACTGATTTGGCCCGAAAATGCCCCGTTCACGCCATTTCGCCCGTTTGTCCACCCAAATTTCCATAAAAATTTAAACAGAACACACTGGGATGATCCTAGCTTCCCTGGCATGCCTCAATTGATTTTTGACCCACAACACTCCCGGACCCTGGGCCCCAAAACAGTGGTCTATAACACACCGATTTGGCTTAAAATTACCCCGTTTGCGCCGTTTTGCCAGTTTGTCCACACAAATGGCTACAAATATTTAAACGGACCATGCTGGGATGATTCCCAACCTCCCTGGCATACCTCGATCAATTTTTGACCCACAGTACGTCCCGACCCCGAGCCCATCCCCAAAACCGTGGGCTATAGCACACCGATTTGGCCCAAAAATGCCCTGTTCGCACTGTTTCTCCCGTTTTTCCACCCAAATTGCCACAAAAATTTACACGAACTGCACTGGGATGATTCCCAACCTTTTTAGCATACGTCGATTGATGTTTGTCCCACAGCATGCTCGGGCCTCGAGCCCACCTCCGAAACTATGGGCTGAAGCACATCGATTTGGCCCAAAAATACCCCGTTCGTGCCATTTCGCCCGTTTGTCCATCCAAATGGCTATGAATATTTAAATGAACCACACTAGGATGATCCCCAACCTCCCTCGCATGCCTCGATCGATTTTTTGCATACTACATACCAGGACCCCAGGCCCACCCTTGAATTCGTGGGCTATAGCACACCGATTTGGCCCGAAAATGACCCGTTCACGCTATTTCGCCCGTTTGTCTATCCAAATAGCCAAGAAAATTTAAACGAACAACACTGGGATAATCCCAACCTCTCTGGCAAGCCTCGATCGATTTTCAGACCACAGTACACCCGGAACCCAAGCCCACCCCCAAAATCGTGGGGTATAGCACATCAATTTGGCTTTAAAATGCCTTGTTCGCATCGTTTGTCCATCCAAATAGCCACAAATATTTAAACGGACCACACTGGAATGATCCCTAACCTCCCTGGCATGCTCTATCGATTTTTGGCCCACAGTACGTCTGGATCTCGGGCCCTCCCCCAAAACCCTTGGCTATAGCACACCCGATTTGGCCCGAAAATGCCCTGTTCATGTCATTTCGCTAGTTTGTCCACCCAAACGGCCAAAAATCACTTTAAAGGACCATACTGTGAGAATCCCCAACATCCCCGGTATGCCCCTATCAATTTTTGGCCCGTAGCACGCCCGGACCCCGGGCCCACCCCTGAAATCATGGGCTATAGCACACCGATTTTGCCTGAAAATGCCCAAATAGCCACGAAAATTTAAACGGACTACACTGAGATGATCCCCAACCTCTCTGGCATACCCAGGTTGATTTTTGGTCCACAACACGCTCGAACCCCTGGCCTACCCCTGAAATCGTAGGCTATAGCACACCGATTTGGCTTGAAATTGCACCATTCATGTTGTTTCACCCGTTTGTCCACCCTAATGGCCAAAAAAATTTAAACGAATTATAGTAGGATGATCCCCAACCTTCCTGGTACGCCTCGGTCAATTTTTGGCCCATAGCATGCTCGGACCCCAGGCCTACCCCTGAAGCCTTGGGCTATAGCACATTGATTTTGCCAGAAAATGCCCTGTTTGCGCTGTTTTGCCCGTTTTTCCACCCAAATGATCATAAAAATTTAAACGGACCACATTGGCACAATACACAACCTCCCTGGCATGCCCTTATTAATTTTTGGACCAAAGCACACTTGAACCCTAGGCCCACACCCATAATCATGGGCTATAGCACACCGATTTGGCCCTAAAATGCCTCGTTCGTGTCGTTTTGCACTTTTGTCCAACCAAATGGCTACAAAAATTTGAATGGATCACACTTGTATAATCCCTAACTTCCCTGGCATGCCACGGTCATTTTTTGGCCCACAGCACGCCCGAACTCTAGGCCTACCCCCAAAACCATGGGCTCTAGCACACCGATTTAGCCCAAAAGCACCGCATTTGTGTCGTTTCACCCGTTTGTCCACCCAAATAGCCATGAAAATATAAACGGGCCATACTAGGATAATCCCCAACCTCCTTGGCATACCCCGATCAATTTTAATCCAATAGCACGCCTGGACCCCGAGCCCACCCCCAAAACAGTGGGATATAGCACACTAATTTGGCCTGAAAATGCCTTGTTCGCAATGTTTTGCTTGTTTGTCTACCCAAATGGCCATGAAAATTTAAACGGACCATATTGGGATGATCCGCAACTTCACTGGCACACTTAGATCAATTTTTGGGCCACAGAACGCCCAAACGCCTAGCCCACCCCAAAATCGTGGGCTATAGCACATCGATTTAGCTCGAAAATGCCCCGTTCGCACCGTTTTGCCTGTTTGTCCACCCAAATAGCCACGAAAATTTAAACGAACCACAATGGGATGATCCCCAACCTATCTAGAATTCCTCGATCAATTTTAGGCCCATAGCATGCTCAAAAACTGGATCCACCCCCAAAACCGTGGACTATAGCACACCGATTTGGCCTAAATATTCACCGTTTGTGCCGTTTCACTCGTTTGACCCCCAAATGGCCACGAAAATTTAAATGGATCATAGTGGGATGATTCCCAACCTTCTTGGCATGCGCCGATTGATTTTCAGCCTAAAGCACGCCCGGACCCCAAGCCCACCCCCAAAACCGTGGGCTATAGCATACCTATTTGGCCCGAAAATGCCCCGTTCATGCTGTTTTGCCTTTTTGTCTAGCCAAATAGCCACAAAAATTTAAACGAATCACACCGGGATGATCCCCAACCTATATGACAAGTCCCTATCAATTTTTGGCCCATTGCATGACCGGACCCTGGGCCTACCTCCGAAATCGTGGGTTATAGCACACCGATTTAGCCCAAAATGCCTTGTTCGCTCCGTTTTGCATGTTTGTCCAGCCAAATGGCCAAAAAAATTTAAACAGATCATATGTGATGATCCCCAACCTCTTTGGCATGCCCCGGTCAATTTTTGGTCCAAACGACGCCCAGACCCCGGGCCCACCCCCAAAACTTTAGGCTATAGCACACTGATTTGGCTCGAAAATGCCTCGTTCGCACCGTTTTGCCTGTGGCCAGCCAAATGGCCACAAAAATCTAAACAGACCATCCAGGGATGATCTTCAACCTATCTGGCTCACCCAGTCAATTTTTGGCCCACAGCACACCCGAACCCCGGGCCCATCCTCGAAACCATGGGCTATAGCATACTGATTTTGCCCAAAAAGGCCCCCTTAGCACTGTTTCTACCGTTTGTCAACCCAAATAGCCACGAAAATTAAAACGAACTACACTGGTATGATCTCCAACCTCTCTGGCACATCCTGGTTGATTTTCAGCCCACAGCACGCCCGGATCCTGGGCTCACCCCAGAAATCGTGGGCTATAGCACACTAATTTGGCCCAAAAACGTCCTGTTTGGGCCGTTTCACCCGTTTGTCTAATTAAATGGCCACAAAAATTTAAATGGACCATAATGGGATGATCCCCAACCCTCTGGCATGACCCGATTGATTTTTGGCCCACAGCACACCCAAACCCCAGGCCCACCCGCACCTTTCCCGCTGTTTTACCCGTTTGTCTTCCCAAAGTGCCACAAAAATTTAAACGACCAACACTGGGATGATCTCATACATCCTTGGCATTACCCGATCTATTTTTGGCCCACTGCACAATCGGACAACGGGCCCACCCCTAAAATTGTGGGCTATAGCACACCGATTTAACCCAAAAATGCCCTGTTCGCGCTGTTTCGCTCGTTTATCCACCCAAATGGCCATTAAAAATTAAATGAACCACACTGGAATGATTACCAACCTCCTTGGAATACCCCAATAGATTTTTAACCCACCACTGAAACTGTGGGCTATAGCACATCGATTTGGCCTGAAAATGCCCTATTTGCGCCGTTTCACACGTTTGTCCACCCAAAGTGCCACAAAAATTTAAATGAACCACACAAGAATAATCCCCAACCTCCCTGGCACGCTTCAGTCAATTTTCGTCCCACATCACACCCGAACCTCGGGCTTAACCCCAAAATCATGGGCTATAGCACACCTATTCGGCCCAAAAATACTCTGTTCGCATCGTTTCGCCCGTTTGTCCACTCAAATGTCCACAAAAATATAAACGAACCATATAGGGATGATCCCCTGGCTTCCTGGCATGCCCTGGTCTATTTTTAGCCTACCGCACGCTCGGACCCCATGTCCACCCCCAAAACTGTGGGCGATAACTCACCGATTTGGCCCAAAAATGTCCCGTTCGCACCATTTCACCCATTTGTCCACCCAAATCGCCACAGAAATTTAAACGGACCACACTATAATGATCCACAACCTCCCTAACATGCCTCTATCAATTTTAGGCACACAGCATGCCCGAACCCTGGGCCCACCCTCCGAACTGTATTTTATTGCTCACTGATTCGGCTCAAAAATGCCCCGTTCGCTCCGTTTCACCGGTTCGTCCACCCAAATGGCCACAAAAATTTAAACGTACCACACTGGGACAATACCCAACCTCCTTGTCTTGCCTCGATAGATTTTCGGCCTACGGAAAGCCCGAACCCCGGGCCCACCCCCAAACAGTGGCTATAGCACATCGATTTGGCCTAAAAATGTCCCGTTCGTGCCGTTTTTCCTGTTTGTCCACCCAAATAGCCACGAAAATTTAAACGGACCATACTTGGATGATACCCAACCTTCCTGACATGCCCCGTTCAAATTTCAACAAACATCACGCCGAACCCCGAGCCTACCCCCAAAATCATGGGCTATAGCACATTGATTTTGTTTGAAAATTCTCCGTTTGCGCTGTTTCGCTCGTTGTCCACCCAAATTGCCATGAAAATTGAAACGGACCACACTGGGATGATTCTCAACCTCCCTGGCAAGCTTCAATCAATTTTGGATGCATAGAACGCTCGGACCACGGGCCCACCCCCGAAACCGTGGGCTATAGCACACAGATTTGGCTGAAAAATGCCCCGTTCACGTCGTTTTGCCCGTTTGTCTACCCAAATGGTTACAAAAATTTTCACGGACCACACTGGTATGATGCCCAACCTCCATATCATACCCTGGTTGAGTTTTGGCCCACAGCACGCCCGAACCCTGGGCCACCCCTAAAATATGGGCTATAGCACATCGATTTGGCCTAAAAATGCCCCATTAGCACCATTTTGCCCATTTGTCCACCAAAATAGCCACAAAAATTTAAACGGACCACACTGGGACGATCTTCAACCTCCCTAACACGCTCCGGTCAATTTTTGGTCGACAGCACGCTCGAACTCGGACCCACCCCGAAACCGTGGGCTATAGCACATTGATTTGGCCCAAAAATTCTTCGTTCGTGCCGTTTTGCTGGTTTATCCACCCGAATGGCCACAAAAATTTACACGGACTATAATAGGATGATCCCCAACCTCCCTGGCATGCCTCGATTGATTTTCAGCCTTCAGCACGCCCGAACCCCGGGCCCACCCCCAAAACTGTGGGCTATAGCACATTGATTTGGCTCAAAAATGCCCCGTTCGCATCATTTGTCCACTCATATGGCCATAAAAATTTAAAAGGACCACACTGGGATGATCCCCAACCTCCCTGGAATGCCCTATCAATTTTTGGCCCACAGTACGTCCAGATCCCGGTCCCACCCCCAAAATCCTGGACTATAGCACACTCAATTTGGCCCGAAAATGCCCCTTTCGTGCTGTTTCGCCAGTTTGTCCACCCAAACGGCCACAACAAATTAAAAGGACTATACTGGGAGAATCCCCAACATCCCTGGCATGCCCCAGTCAATTTCTAGCCTGTAGCACACCCGAACCCCGAGCCCACCCCTGAAATCGTGGGCTATAGCACACCGATTTTGCCTGAAAATGCCCCGTTCACATCGTTTCGCCCATTTGTCCACCCAAATGGCCACAAAAATTTAAAAGGAACACACTGGAACTATCGCCAACCACCCTGGCACGCCCCGATCGATTTTCAGCCTACAGCCCGCTTGGACCCCTCGTCCACCCCTGAAACCATAGGATATAGCACACCGATTTTGCCCAAAAATGCCCAGCTCACACCGATTCGCGTTGTTTCACCCGTTTGTCCACCCTAATGGCCATGAAAATTTGAACGGATTACACTGAGACTATCCCTAACCTTCCTGGTATGCCTCAATCAATTTTGGTCCCATAGCACACTCGGACCTCAGGCCCACCCCTGAAGCCCTAGGCTATAACACATTGATTTTGTCGGAAAATGCCCTATTCGCACTGTTTCGCCCATTTGTCCACCCAAATGATCACAAAAATTTAAACGGACCACATTGAGACAATTCACAACCTCCCTGGCACGACCCTATTAATTTTCGGCCCAAAGCACACACGAACACCGGTCCCACACTATAACCGTGGGCTATAGCCCACCGATTTGGCCCTAAAATGCCTCGTTCGCATCGTTTTACCCTTTTGTCCAACCAAATGGCTACAAAAATTTGAATGGATCACACTTGTATGATCCCTAACTTCCCTGTCATGCCACGATCATTTTTTGGCCTACAGCACGCCCAAACTCTAGGCCCACCCCCAAAACCATGGGCTCTAGCACATCGATTTAGCCTAAAAACACCCCATTTGTGTCGTTTCAGCCGTTTGTCCACCCAAATGGCCACGAAAATATAAACGGACCATACTAGGATGATCCCCAACCTTCCTGGCATGCCCCGGTCAATTGTCAACCAATAACACGCCTGGAGCCCGTGCCCACCCCCAAAACCGTGGGATATAGCACACTAATTTGGCCTGAAAATGCCTCGTTCGCGCCATTTTGCTTGTTTGTCTACCCAAATGGACACAAAAATTTAAACGGACCATACTGGGATGATCCCCAACCTCACTGGCATGCTCTGATTGATTTTTGGGCCACAGAACGCCCAAAAACTGAGCCCACCCCCAAAATCGTGGGCTATAGCATACCAATTTAGCTCGAAAATGCCCCGTTCGCGCCCTTTCGCCCGTTTGTCCACCCAAATAGCCACAAAAATTTAAATGAACTATACTGGGATGATCCCCAACCTATCTGAAATTCCTCAATCAATTTTAGGCCTATAGCATGCTCGAACCCTGGGTCCACTCACAAAACTGTAGGCTATAGCACACCAATTTAGCCTAAAAATTCATCGTTTGTGCCATTTCGCCCGTATGTCCCACCAAATAGCCACAAAAATTTAAACAGATCATACTGGGATGATTCCTAACCTCTGTCGCACACGCCAATTGATTTTCATCCCAAAGCATGCCCGGACCCTTGTCCCACCCAAAACCGTGGGCTATAGAATACCTATTTGGCCCGAAAATGCCCCGTTCGCCCTGTTTTGCCTATTTGCCCAGCCAAATGGCCACAAAAATTTAAACGGACCACACTGGGATGATCCCTAACCTATCTGACAAGCCCCTACCGATTTTTGGCCCACTGCATGATCGGACCCCGGGCCTACCTCCAAAACTGTGGGTTATAGCGCACCGATTTAGCCCAAAATGCCCTGTTCGCGCCATTTTGCATGTGGCCACAAAAATTTAAACAGACCATACATGGATGATCCGTAACCTATCTGGCTTTCCTCGGTCAATTTTTGACCCACAGCACTCCCGAACCCTGGACCTATCCTCGAAACCATGGGCTATAGCACACTGATTTTGCCCAAAAATGCCCCCTTCGCATCGTTTCTCCCATTTGTCCACCCAAATACCCACAAAAATTAAAAAGTACCACATTGGGATGATCCTCAACCTCCCTAAAACACCCTGGTTGATTTTCAGCCCCCAGCACGCCCGAATCCTGGGCTCACCCCGGAAATCGTGGGCTATAGCACACTAATTTAACCCAAAAACGTCCTGTCTGCGCCGTTTTGCCTGTTTGTCTAACTAAATGGCCACGAAAATTTAAACGGACCACACTGGGATGATCCCCAACCCTCTGGCGTGACCCGATCAATTTTTGCCCCACAGCACGCCCGAACTTCAGTCCCACCCGCCCCTTTCCCGCCGTTTTGCCCGTTTGTCCTCCCAAAGCACCACAAAAATTTAAATGAACAACACTGGGATGATCTCCAACATCCCTGGCATTCTTCGATCAATTTTTCTCCCACTACACGCCCGAACAACGGGCCTACCCCTAAAACCGTGGGCTATAGCATACCGATTTGGCCCAAAAATGCCCTGTTCATGCTATTTTGCCCGTGTTTATCCACCCAAATGGCCATAAAAATTTAAACGAACCATACTAGAATGATCTCCAACCTCCCTAGAACACCCAGATATATTTTTGGCCCACAGCACGCCCAGAGCACGGGCCCACCCCTGAAACCGTAGGCTATAGCACATCGATTTAGCCCGAAAATGCCCCATTTGCGTCGTTTTACCTATTTGTCCTCCCAAAAGTGCTATGAAAATTTAAACGGACCACACTAGGATGATCCCCAACCTCCCTGGCACGCTTCGGTCAATTTTCGTCCAACAGCACACCCAGACCCCGGGCCCACCCCTAAAACCGTGGGCTATATCACACCTATTCTGCCCAAAAATACCCTGTTCATGTCGTTTTTCCCATTTGCCCACCCAAATGGCCACGAAAATATTAATGGACCATATCAGGATGATCTCCTACATCCCTGGCATGCCCTAGTCTATTTTCATCCTACAGCACGCCCGAACCCCGTGTCCACTCCCAAAACCGTGGACTATAACACACTGATTTGGCCCAAAAATTATACGTTCACGCCGTTTTGCCCTTATGTCCACCCAAATGGACACAAAAATTTAAACGAACCACACTGGGATGATCCCCAACCTCACTGCATGCCTCTATCGATTTTAGGCCCACAACACGCCTGAACCCTGGGCCCACCCTCGAAACTGTAGTTTATTGCTCACTAATTTAGCTCAAAAATGTCCCGTTCGCTCCATTTCGCCCGTTTGTCCTCCCAAATGACCACAACAATTTGAACAGACCATATTAGGACGATCCCCAACCTCGCTGCCACGACTCAATTGATTTTTGGTCCACAGCACGCCCGTACCCTGGTCACACTACAAAACCGTGGGCTATAGCACCTCGATTTGCCAAGAAAATACCTCGTTTGCACTGGCCACGAAAATTTAAATGGACTATACTGGGATGATCCCTAACCTCCCTAGCATGCCCCAGTTAATTTTTGGCCCTCAACACGCCCAGACCCAGGGCCCACCCCCCAAATCGTGTGCTATAACACACCGATTTGGCCCAAAAATGTCCTGTTCGTGCCGTTTCACCAATTTGTCCACCAAAATGACCACAAAAAATTAAACGAACCACATTGGAACGATCCCCAACTTCTCTGACACTCCTCGATTAATTTTTGGCCCACAGGATGCCCAGACCTCCGGACCACCTCTGAAACCACGAGCTATAGAACACTCATTTGGCCCAAAAATACCCCGTTCATGCCATTCCACCCGTTTGTCCACCCAAATGGCCAACAAAATTTAAACGAACCATACTGGGATAATCCCTAACCTAACAGGCACGCCCCGGTTAATTTTTGGCCCACAGCACGCCCGGACCCCGAGCCCACCCCAAAACCATGGGCTATATAGCACATCGATTTGGCCTGAAAATGTCCCGGTCGTGCCATTTTGCCCATTTGTCCACCCAAATGGCCACGAAAAATTTAACGGACCATACTAGAACAGGCCCCAACCTCCCTGGCATGCCCCGATCAATTTTTGGCCTACAGCACACCCGGACCATGGGTCCACCCTCAAAACTGTGGGATATAGCACACCGATTTGGACCAAAAATGCACCATTCGCATCGTTTCGCCTGTTTGTCCACCCAAATGGCCATATAAATTTAAACAAACCATACTGGGATGATCCCCAACATCCCTGGGATGCCTCGATCAATTTTTGGCCCACAGTATGCTCGAACCTCTAGCCCACCCCGAAAACCATGGGCTATAGCCCATTGATTTGGTCCAAAAATGAACTATTCGAGCAGTTTTGCCCATTTGTACACTCAAATTGCCAAAAAAATTTAAATGGTCCACACTGGGATGATCCCCAACCTCCCTAGCATGCCTCGGTCAATTTCTGGCCCACAGAACACTCGAATTCTGGGCTCACCCATGAAAACGTGGGCTCTAGCACACCGATTTGGCCCAAAAATGTCCCATTCGCATTGTTTCACCCGTTTGTCTACCCAAATGGACATGAAAATTGAAACGGACCATAATGGGATGATCCCCAACCTCCTTGGTATGCCCCGATCAATTTTTCGCCCATAGCATGCCCAGACCTTGGGACCACCCTCAAAATCGTGGGCTATAGCACACTGATTTGGCCCAAAAATGCTCAATTCGGGCCGTTTTGCCCATTTATCTACCCAAATGGCCACAAAAATTTAAACAGACCACACTGGGATGATTCCCAACCTCCCTGGTATAGCCCAGTCAATTTTTGGCCCACAACATGCCTAAATCCTGGGCCCACCCCCAAAATCGTGGGCTATAGCACACCGATTTAGCCTAAAAATGCCTCATTCCCGCCGTTCCGCTTATTTGTCCACCCAAATGGCCATGAAAATTTAAAAAGACCACACTTTGATAATCCCCAACCTCCCTGGCATGCCCCGATCAATATTTAGTCCACAGTACACCCGAATACGCCCCCATTCATGCCGTTTCGCCTGTTTGTCCACCCAAACTGCAATAAAAATTTAAACGAACCTCACTGGGACAATCCCCGACCTCCCTAACACTCCCAAGTGGATTATTGGCCCACAACACGCCCGAACCTTGGGCCCATCCCCAAAATCATGGGCTATAGCACATCAATTTTGGATAAAAATGTCCCGTTCACACCGTTTGGCCCGTTTGCCACCCAAATAACCACGAAAATTTAAACGGGCCACACCGAGATGTTCCCCAACCTCTATGACACGCCCCGGTCAATTTTTAGCCCATAGCACACCCGAACTCCAGACCCACCCTAAAATTATGGGCTATGGCACACCAATTTCGCTCGAAAATGCCCCATTCATACCTTTTCACCCGTTTGTCTACCCAAATAGCCACGATAATTTAAACGGACCACATTAAGACTATCCCCAACCTCCCTGGAACGCCCCAGAAAATATTTAGCCAACAACATGCCCAGATCCCGGGCCCACCCCCAAAGCCGTGGGATATAGCACACCAATTTGGCCCAAAAACACCTCATTCTCATCGTTTCGCCTGTTTGCCCACACAAATTGCCACAAAAATTTAAATGAACCACACTAGGATGATATCGAACCTCCCTGGAATTCCCAAATCAATTTTCATCCCACAGCATGTCCGAACCCTGGCCCATCCCCTAAATCGTGGGTTATAGCACACCGATTTGGCCCAAAAATGCCTCGTTCGCGCCGTTTCGCTCGTTTGTCCACCCAAATGGCCACAAAAATTTAAACGGACAAACTTGGATGATCGCCAAACTCCCTGGCATGATCGACTTAATTTTTGGCCCACAGCACACTCGAACCCCGGCCTACCCCCAAAATCGTGGGCTATAGTACACTAATTTGACCTAAAATTACTCATTGTGTCGTTTCGCCAGTTTGTCCAACCAAATGGCCACGAAAATTTAAACGGACCACACTAGCATGATCCTCACCCCCTATTGAATTTTGGCCCACAGCACGCCCAGACCCAGGGCCCACCCCTAAAACCATAGGCTATAGCCCCTCGATTTGGTCTGAAAATGCCCCATTCTCATGGTTTCGCCTGTTTGTCAACCCAAAGTGTAACCAAAATTTAAACGGACCTTACTGGGATGATCCCTAACCTCTGTAGCATTCCCTGGTCGATTTTTGACCTATAGCACGCCCGGACCATGGGCCCACCCCCAAAACAAAGGGCTATAGCACATGGATTTTGACCAAAAATGCCTCGTTCGTGCAGTTTCGCTCGTTTGTCCACACAAATGGCCACAAAAATTTAAAAGGCCCACACCGAGATGATCCCCAACCTCCCTATCAGGCCTCGATCAATTTTCCGCCCATAGCACACCCTGACCCCAGTTCCACCCCCAAAATCGTGGGCTATAGCACACTGATTAGGCCTGAAAATGCATCATTCGCACCGTTTCGCCCGTTTGTCCACCAAAATGGCCACAAAAATTTAAACGGACCACACTGGGATAATCTTCAACCTCCGTAACTTGCTTTGGTCAATTTTTTGCCCACAGCACGTCCAGACCCCGAACTCACCCCCGAAATCGTGGGCTATAACAAATTGATTTGGCTCAAAAATTCCCCGTTCGTGCCGTTTTGCCCGTTGTCCACCCAAATGGCGACAAAAAATTACATGGACTACACTGGGACGATCCCCAACCTCCATGACATTCCTTGATCAATTTTTAGTCCACAGCACGCCTGGACCCCGGGCCCACCCCCAAAACCGTGGGCTATAGCACATTGATTTGGCCCGAAAATGCACCGTTTGCTCTATTTCGCCCGTTTGTCCTCCCAAATGGCCACGACAAATTAAACGGACCATATTAGGACGATCCCCAACCTCGCTGCCACACTTCGATTGATTTTCGGTCCACACCACGCCCGAACCTTGGTCACACTACAAAACCATGGGCCATAGCACCTCGATGTGCCAAGAAAATACCCCGTTCGCACTATTTTTCCTGTTTGTCCCCTAAATGGCCACGAAAATTTAAATGGACTATACTAGGATGATCCCTAGCCACCCTGGCACGCCCCGATTAATTTTTGGCCCTCAACACGCCCAGACCTAGGGCCCACCCCCAAAATTGTGTGCTATAAGTCATCGATTGGGCCTGAAAATGCCCTGTTCATGCTGTTTCACCCATTTGTTCACCCAAATGGCCACAAAAAATTAAATGAACCACATTGGAACGATCCCCAACCTCTCTGGCACGCCCCAAAAAAATTTTGGCCCACAAGACGCCTATACCTCCGGACCACCCCCGAAACCACGGGCTATAGCACACTCGTTTTGCTCGAAAACACCCTGTTCACACCATTCCTCCCGTTTGTCCACCCAAATGGCCACCAAAATTTAAACGAACCATACTGGAATAATCCCCAACCTAACAGGCATGCGCCGATCGATTTTTGGCCCATAGAACGCCCGGATCTCGGGCCTACCCTCGAAACCATGGGCTATATAGCACATCGATTTGGCCCGAAAATACCCCATTCGTGCCATTTTTCCCATTTCTCCACCCAAATGGCCACGAAAATTTAACAGACCACACTAGAACGACCCCCAACCTCCCTGGTATACCCCGGTCAATTTTTCGCCCACAGCACGCCTAGACCACGGGCTCACCCCCAAAATCGTGGGATATAGCACACCGATTTGAACCAAAAATGCACCATTCACGCTATTTCACCCGTTTGTCCACCCAACTGCTATAAAAATTAAAAAAAAATCATACTGGGACGATCCCCAACCTCCCTGGGATGCCTCGATCAATTTTTGGCCTACAGCATGCCAGAACCTCAAGCCCACCCCTAAAAACGTAGGCTATATCCCACTGATTTTGTTCGAAAATGCACTATTCGCACAGTTTCGCCCATTTGTACACTCAAATGGCCAAAAAAATTTAATCGGTCCATACTGAGATGATCCTCAACCTCCCTAGGATGCCTCGATCTATTTCTGGGCCACAGCACACTCGAATTCTGGGCCGACCTCAGAAAACATCATCTATAGCGCACCGATTTAGCCCGAAAATATCTTATTCGCGTCGTTTCACCTGTTTGTCCACCCAAATGGCCATGAAAATTTAAATGAACCACACTAGGATGATCCCCAACCTCCTTGGTATGCCCCGATCAATTTTTCACCCATAGCATGCCCAGACCTCGGGCCCACCCCTAAAATCGTGGGCTATAGCACATTGATTTGTCCTAAAAATGCTCAATTCGGGCCGTTTTGCCTATTTATCCACCCAATTGGCCACAAAAATTTAAACAAACTATACTGGGATGATTCCCAACCTCCCTGGTATAGCCCAATCAATTTTTGGCCCACAACATGCCTGGATTCTGGGCCCACCCCCAAAACTGTGGTCTATAGCACATCAATTTTGCCCGAAAATGCCCCATTCGTGTCGTTCTGCTTATTTGTCCACCCAAATGGCCATGAAATTTAAACGGACCACACTGAGATGACCCCCAACCTCCCTGGCATGCCCCGATCAATATTTAGTCCACAGTACGCCCGAATACGCCCCTGTTCATGTCGTTTCGCTCGTTTGTCCACCCAAACTGCAACAAAAATTTAAACGGACCTCACTGGGATAATCCCCGACCTTCCTAGCACACCCAAATCAATTTTTAGTCCACAACACGCCTGAACCCCGGGCCCATCCCTGAAACCGTGGGCTATAGAACATCGATTTTGGCTAAAAATATCCCGTTCACACCGTTAGGCCCATTTTCCACCCAAATAGCCATGAAAATTTAAACGGGCCACACCGAGATATTCTCCAACCTCTCTGGCATGTCCCAAACAATTTTTAGCTCACGGCACACCCAAACCCTGGGCCCACCCCTAAAATTATGGGCTATGGTACACCAATTTGGCCTGAAAATATCCCATTCATGCCTTTTCACTCGTTTGTCTACCCAAATGGCCATGATAATTCAAATGGACCACATTGTGACTATCCCCAACCTCCTTGGCATGCCCCAGAAAATATTTGGCCAACAGCATGCCCAGATCCCGAGCCCACCCCCAAAACCGTGGGCTATAGCACACCAATTTGGCCTAAAAGCACCTCATTCGCGTCCTTTCGCCCGTTTGTCCACACAAATTGCCAAAACAATTTAAACGGACCACACTAGGAAGATCCCCAACCTCCCTGGAATTCCCCAATCAATTTTCAGCCCACAGCATGCCCGAACCCTGGCCCATCCTTAAAAAAATGGGCTATAGCACACCAATTTGGCCCGAAAATGCCTCGTTCGCGCCGTTTCGCCCGTTTGTCCACCCAAATAGCAACAAAAATTTAAACGGACAATACTTGGATAATCCCCAACCTCCCTAGAATGCCTGGGTCAATTTTTGTCCCTCATCAGGCTCGAACCCTGGCCTACCTCCAAAACCATGGGTTATAGCACACTGATTTGGCCCAAAATTACTCAGTTCACGCCGTTTCGCCCGTTTGTTCACCCAAATGGCCACGAAAATTTAAATGGACCACATTGGGATGACCCCCAACCTCCATGGCATGCCTCGGTTGATTTTTATCCCATAGCACTCCCTGACCTCTAGCCCACCCCCGAAATCGTGGGCTTTAACACACTGATTTGGCATGAAAATTCCCTGTTCACACCGTTCACCCGTTTGTCCCCATAAATGGCCATGAAAATTTAAATGGACCATACTAGGATGATCCCCAACCTCCATGGAATACCCCAATAAATATTTGACCCACAGCACGCCCGAAACCTGAGCCCACCCCTAAAATTATGG
>JAPEIP010000007.1:5062032-5073700 GCA_026120095.1 Capsicum chinense
CGCCGTTTCGCCCGTTTGTTCACCCAAATGGCCACGAAAATTTAAATGGACCACATTGGGATGACCCCCAACCTCCATGGCATGCCTCGGTTGATTTTTATCCCATAGCACTCCCTGACCTCTAGCCCACCCCCGAAATCGTGGGCTTTAACACACTGATTTGGCATGAAAATTCCCTGTTCACACCGTTCACCCGTTTGTCCCCATAAATGGCCATGAAAATTTAAATGGACCATACTAGGATGATCCCCAACCTCCATGGAATACCCCAATAAATATTTGACCCACAGCACGCCCGAAACCTGAGCCCACCCCTAAAATTATGGGCTATAGCACACCGATTTGGCTCGAAAACCCCCTGTTCGAACTATTTTGCCCGTTTATCCATCCAAATGGCCACAAAAATTTAAACGGACCACACTGGGATGATCACCAACCTCCCTGGCTTGCCCTAACTAATTTTTGGCCCACAGGATGCCCATACCCACTGCCCATCCCCAAAAATGTGGGCTATAGCACACCGATTTGGCTTGAAAATGCCCCGTTCGTGCTGTTTCACCCGTTTTTCCACCCAAAGTGCAACAAAAATTTAAAAAGACCTCATAGGGATGATGTCCAACCTCCCTAGCACTCTCTAGTTGATTTTTGACCCACAGCACGCCCGGATGTTAGGTCTATCCCCAAAACTGTGGGCTATAGCATGCCGGTTTTGCCCAAAAATGTCTCGTTCGCTTTGTTTCTCCTATTTTTCCCCCCAAATGGCCACAAAAATTTAAATGGACCACACCGGGATGATACCAACTTCCCTAGCATGCCCCGATTGATTGTCCATCCCCAAAATCGTGGGCAATAGCACACCGATTTGGCCCGAAAATGCCCCATTCTAACCGTTTTGCCCGTTTTTTCACCCAAATGGCCACGATAATTTAAGCAAACCTCTCTGCGATGATCCTCATCCTAGCTGGCATGCCCTAGTCAATTTTAAAAAAACAACACACCCAGATCTCAGGACCACCCCCAAAACCGTGGGCAATAGCACACCGATTTGGCCCAAAATACCCCATTCGCGCTATTTCGCCCGTTTGTCCACCCAAATTGCCACAAAAATTTAAACAGATCATACTGGGATGATCCCCAACCTCCCTACCACTCCCCAATCAATTTTCAGCCAATAGCATGCCCGGATCCCAGGCCCACCCCCAAAACTATGGGCTATTGCACACCGATTTAGCCCGAAAATACCCATACGTGCTGTTTCGCCTGTTTGTCCACCCAAATGGCCTCAAAAATTTAAAAAGACCACACTGGGAAGATTCCAAACCTCCTCGGCACACCCCGGTTGAGTTTTGGCCCATTGCACGCCCGGAACCCCTGGCCCACCCCAAAACCGTAGGCTATAGCACAACGAATTGGCCCGAAAATGCATCGTTTATGTCGTTTTGCCCGTTTGTCCACCCAAATGGCCAAAACAATATAAACAGGCCATACTGGGATAATATCCAACCTCCCTGGCATACCTCTGTCCATTTTTAGCCCACAGCATGCCCGGACCCCGGGCCTACCCCTAAAACCGTGGGCTATAGCACACTAGTTTTTCCTGAAAATGCCGCATTCAGACATTTTCGCTCGTTTGTCCACCCAAATTACCATAAGAATTTAAATGGAAAAATGGCTATTTCGCTCATTTATCCACCCAACTAGCCATGAAAATTTAAACGGACCATACTGCGAGGATCCCCAACCTCCCTGGCATGCCCCAGTTGATTTTTGGCCCGTTCACGCTATTTCACCTAGTTGTCCACCCAAATAGCCACGAAAATTTAAAAAAACCATACAGGGACTATCCCCAACCTCCTTGGAACACCTCGGTCAATTTTTTGCACACAGCACGCTTGGATCCCAGGCCCAACCTCGAAACCGTGGGCTATAGCATATCGATTTGGCCTAAAAAAACCCCGTTCGTGCTTTTTCGCCCATTTTCCCACCCAAATGGCCACGAAAATTTAAACGTACCACACTCGGATGATCCCCAACTTCCATTACATGCCCTATTCAATTTTTAGCCCACAGCACGCCCGAAACCCGAGCCCACCCCCAAAATCGTAAGCTATAACACATCGATTTTGCCCAAAAATGCCCCGTTTGCACCGTTTTGCCTGTTTGTCCATCCAAATGGCCACGATAATTTAAACGAACCATATTGGGATGATCCCCAACCTTCTTATCATGTACCTATAATTTTCAAAGCACAGCACCACTGAACCCTAGGCCCACCCCCAAAATCATGGGCAATAGCACACCGATTTGGCCTAAAAATGCCTCGCTCATCGTTTCGCCCATTTGTCCATCCAAATAGCCATGAAAAATTAAACGGACCACACTGGATTGATCCTCAACCTCCCTGGCATGCCTTGGTCAATTTTAAACCTACAGAATGCACGGACCCCGAGCCCACCCCCGAAACCTTGGGCTATGGCTTATTGATTTTGCACAAAAATGCCCCGTTTGCGCCGTTTTGCCCCTTTGTCTACCTAAATGGACATGAAAATTTAAACGGACTATACTAAGATGATCCCCAACATGCCTGGCATACTCAAAAAAAATTTTTGCCCACAGCATGCCCGGACCTTGAGCCCACCCCCAAAACTGTGGGCTATAGCACACCAATTTGGACGAAAAATGCCCTGTTCGCACTGTTTCACCAGTTTGTCCACCTAACTGGATACGAAAATTTAAACAGACCACACTGGAAGGATCCCCAACCTCCCAGGCACACCCCGATCGAATTTTGGCCTACATCACGCTCGGACCCGAGCCAACCCCCAAAATAATGGGCTATAGCACATCAATTTAGCCCAAAAATGCCCCGCTCGCACTGTTTCGCCCGTTTGTCCACCCAAATGGCCACAAAAATTTAAAAGAACTACACTAGGATGATCCTCAACCTCCCTGGAATTTCCCGATTAATTTTTGGCCCATAGCATGCCGGACCCCGATTCCACCTTCAAAACTGTGGGCTATAGTACACTGATTTAGCTCGAAAATACCTCATTTGCGCTGTTTCGCCCATTTGTCCACCCAAATGACCACAAAAATTTAAACGAACCGTACTGGGATGATCCCCAACCTCCCTAACACACCCTGGTTGATTTTTGGCCCACAGCACGCCCGGACCTCGGGCCCTCCCATGAAACCTAAAGCTATAGCACACCGATTTTGCCTGAAAAAGCCCCGTTCGCACTGTTTCGCCCTTTTGTCCACTTAAATGGCCACAAAAATTTCAACAAACCATAATGGGACAATCCCAACCTCCCTGGCATACCCCGGTCGATTCTCGGCCTACAGCATGCTCGAACCTTGGGCCCACCCTCAAAACCGTGGGCTGTAGCACACCGATTAGGTCTGAAAATGCCCCATTCGCGCCATTTCATCCGTTTGTCCATCCAAATTGCCCCAAAAATTTAAAGGGACCACATTAGGAGGAACCCCAACCTCCCTGGCACGCCCCGATCAATTTTTCACCCACAGCATGCCCGAACCCCCGGCCCACCCCTAAAATAGTGGGTTATAGAACACCGATTTGGCCCGAGAATAATCCATTCGTGCTGTTTCGCCCATTTGTCCACCCGAATGGCCATGAAAATTTAAATGAACTATACTAGGATGATTCACAACCTTCCTGGCACGCCCAGGTCAATTTTTTCCCCACAGCACGCCCGGACGCCGGGCCCACCCCTAAAATCATGAGCTATAGCACACCGATTTAGCCAGGAAATACCCCATTTGCGCCATTTCGCACCTTTCTCCACCCAAATGGCCACAAAAATTTAAATGGACCACACAGGGACTATTTCAACCTCCCAGGCATGCCTCGATTGATTTTCATCCCACAGCATGCCTGGACCCCGAGCCCACCTCTGAAACCATGGGCTATAACACACTGATTTGGCCTGAAAATACCCCGTTTACACTGTTTTTCCCGTTTGTCTACCCAAATGGCTACAAAAATTTAAATGAACCATACTGGAATAATCCAAAACCTCCCTGGTACACCGCGGATGATTTTTGGCCCATAGCATGCTCGGACCCCAGGCCCACCCCTAAAACCGTGGGCTATAGTACACTGATTTTGCTCAAAAATACCCCGTTCACCCCGTTTTGCCCGTTTGTCCACCCAAATGGGCAGGAATATTTAAACGAACCATGGTAGAATGATCCCCAATCTCTCTGGCATGCCTCGATAGATTTTTAACCCAAAACACGCTCAAACCCAAGGCCACCCCCAAAACCGTAGGCTATAGCACTCTAATTTAGCCCGAAAAAGCCCCGTTTGCACTGTATAGTCCATTTGTCTACCCAAATGGCCACGAATATTTAAATGGACCACACTGGAATAATCTCCAACCTAAAAACCATGGGCAATAGCACACTTATTTGGCCCAAAAATGCTCCATTCGCGTTGTTTCGCTCGTTTGTCCACCCAAATGGCCACAAAAATTTAAACGGACCACACTGGATTGATCCCCAACCTCCCTAGCACACCTCGATCGATTTTTGGCCCAAAGCGAACCTGGACCTCTATCCCACCCCTGAAATTGCGGGCTATAGCATACCGATTTTGTCTAAAATGCCTCGTTCGCGTTGTTTCACCCGTTTGTCTACCCAAATGGCCACAAAAATTTAAACGTGACACACTGGGATGATCTTTAACCTCCCTGGCATGCCTCGGTCAATTTTCAGCCCACAATATGTCCGGACCCAGAGCTCACGCCTAAATCTGAAGGCTATAGCACACCAATTTTGCCCGAAAATGATCCCCAACTTCCCTGACACGCCCCGATCAATTTTTGGGTCATAGCACGCTCAAACCCCACTCCCACTCCAAAAATGGTGGGCTATAGCACACTGATTTGGCCTAAAAATGTCCCGTTCGTGCCATTTCGCCCGTTTGTCTACCCAAATAGCCACAAAAATTTAAACGAACCATACTAGGACACTTCCCAACCTCCCTGGCATGCCCGAGTCAATTTTTCGCCCACAACAAGCTTGGAGCCCGGCCGTACCCCCAAAATCGTGGACTATAGCACACCAATTCAGCCCAAAAATGCCCCATTCGTGCCGTTTCATCCGTTTGTCCACCCGAATGGCCACGAAAATTTAAATGGACCACACTGACAAAATCCCCAACCTCCCCGACATGACCTGCCAATTTTTGGCCCATAGCACGCTCGTACCTCAGACCTCGGACCCACCGCTAAAACTGTGGGCTATAGCACACCAATTTGGCCCGAAAACTCCCTATTTGCGCCATTTCATCTGTTTGTCCACCCAAATAGCCATGAAAATTTAAACGGACCCCACTGGGATGATGCTCAACCTCCCTGGTATGCCCTGATCGATTTTTGACCCACTGCACGCCTGGACCCCAGCCCACCACTAAAACTATGGCCTATTGCACACTGATTTAGCTCGAAAATTCCCCGTTTTTGCCGTTTTGCCCGTTTGTCCACCCAAATCACCACAAAAATTTAAAATGACAATACGAAAATGATCCCCAAACTTCTTGGGATGCCCCGATTAATTTTTGGCCCACTGCACGCCCAGACCCCAGCCCACCCCCAAAATCGTAGGCTATAGCGCACCTATTTAAAACGAAAATGCCCTGTTCGCGTCGTTTCGCCCGTTTGTCTACCCAAATGGCCACAAAAATTTAAATGGACCACATTGGGATGATCCCCATCCTCCCTGGCCTGCCCTGATCAATTTTTGGCCCACAGCACACCTAGAACCCGGACCCACCCCCAAAACTGTGGGCTATAGCAAATTGATTCGACCCAAAAATGCCCTGTTTGCGCTGTTTCGCTCGTTTGTCCACCCAAATGGCCATAAAATTTTAAACAGACCACACTGGTGCGATTCTCATCTTATTTGGCACACCTCGTTTGATTTTTGGCGCACAGCACGCTCGGACCTCAGGCCAACCTCCTACACCATGGGCTATAGTATACCCATCTGGCTCAAAAATGCCCTGTTCGTGTTGTTTCTCCCGTTTGTCTACCCAAATGGCCATAAAAATTTAAACAGACCACACTGGGAGGATCCCCAATCTCCCAAGCATGACCCGGTCAATTTTTGGCACACAACACACTCGAACCCGGGTCCACCCCCAAAACCGTGGGCTATAGCACACTGATTTGGCCCGAAAATAGCCCGTTCATATCGTTTTGCCCATTTGTCCACCTATATGGCCACAAAAATTTAAAAGGACACACTGAGATGATCCCCAACCTCCCTGGCTTGCCTCGGTCGATTTTTCACCCATAGCACGCCCAGACCCCAAGCCCAACCTCAAAATCGTGGGCTATAACACACTGATTTGGCCCAAAAATGCCCCGCTTGGGCCATTTCGCCCCTTTGTCCACCCAAATGCCATGAAAATATAAACGGACCATACTGGGATGATCCTCAACCTCCCTAGCACGCCTCGACAAATTTTCAGCTCACAGCAATCCTGGACCGAAGGCCCACCCCTGAAACCCTGGGCTATAGCACACGGATTTGGTCTGAAAATGCCCCATTTTATGGGCTATAGCACATCGTTTTAGCCCAAAAATGCCTCGTTCACAGCGTTTCGCCAGTTTGTCCAACCAAATAGCCACAAAAATTAAAACATAAAATACTGGGATGATCCTCAATCTCCTTGGCTTGCCTCGGTCGATTTTTGGCCCACAGCACACCCGAACCACAAGGCCACCCCCAAAATCGTAGGCTATAGCACACTGACTTTTCCCAAAAATGCCTCATTCGCGTTGTTTCGCCCGTTTGAAGAGCCGAATGGAAACAAAAATTTAAACTGACCAAACAGGGACGATCCCCAACATCCCTGGCATGCCCTAGCTAATTTTGGCCACTGCACCCTCGGACCCCGAGCCCACCACCAAAATCGTGGGCTATAGCATACTGATTTGGCCCTAAAATTCCCAATTTGGGACGTTTTGCCCGTTTGTCCATCCAAATAGCCACAAAAATTTAAAATAACCACACCATGACTATCACCAACCTCCTTGGCATACCTCAATCAATTTTTGGCCCACCACATGCCCGGACCCCATCCCACCCCAAAATTGTAGGCTATAGCACACCGTTTTGCCTGTTTGTCTACTCAAATAGGCCCAAAAATTGAAATGGACCACACTAGGATGATCCCCATCCTCCCTGGCATACCTCGGTTGATTTTTCGCCCACATCACGCCTGGACCGTGGGCCCTCCTCCAAAAACGTTGGCTATAGCACACCTATTTAGCTCAAAAATGCCCTGTTCGCACCGTTTCTCCCATTTGTCCGGCCAAATAGCCACAAAAATTTAAACAGACCACACTGGGAGGATACTCAACCTCCCAGGCCTGTCCTGATTGATTTTCGACCCACAGCATGCTCGGATCCTGAGACCACCTATAAAACCGTGGGCTTTAACCCCTGATTTGTCCTAAAAATGCCCCGTTCACGCTATTTCACCCGTTTATCCACCCAAATAGCCACAAAAATTTGAACAGACTACACTAGGATGATCCTCAACCTCCCAGGAACACCTCGATCAATTTTTGTCCCAAAGCACGTCGAACCCCGTTCCCTCTCAAAACTGTGGGCTATAGCACACTAATTTAGCTCGAAAATTCCCATTTCGCACTGTTTTGCCTGTTTTTCCACCCAAATGGCCACGAAAATTTAAACAGACCTCACTGGGATGGTCCCCAACCCCCCTGGTATGCCTCGATCAATTTTTGACCCACAGCATACCCAAACCCCAGCCCCACCCCCAAAACCGTGGGCTATAGCATATCGATTTCGCCTGAAAATGCCGCGTTTGAGTTGTTTCCCCCTTTTGTCCACCCAAATGGCCACAAAAATTTAAACGTACTATATTGGGACGATCCCCAGCCAGCCTGGCATGCGTCGATCAATTTTTATCCCATAGAATGCTCGGACCCCAAGCAAACACCCAAAACCGTAAGCTATAGCACAACGATTAGGCCCGAAAATACCCCGTTCGCATCATTTCGCCTGTTTGTCCACCCAAATAGCCTCGAAAATTTAAACGGACCACACTGGGATTAGGCCCCAAGAATTCCCCGTTCGCATCTTCCCTGTCATGTAATAATTAATTTTTGGCCCACAGCATGCCCGGACCCTGGGCCCACCTGTGAAAACATGGGATATAGCACATCTATTTGGCCCAAAAATGTCCCATTCGTACAGTTTCTCCCGATTGTCCACCCAAATTGCCACAAAAATTTAAACGGACCACACTGCAAGGATCCCAATCTCCCAAGCATGCCCCGATTGACTTCTGGACCATATCACGCCTGGACCCCGGGCTCACCCCCAAAACGGTGGTTATAGCACGCCTATTTGACCCGAAAGTTCCTCGTTCAAACCGTTTTGCCCATTTGTCCACCCAAATGGCCACAAAAATTTAAACGGATTATACTAGGATAATCCCCAACCTCCCTAGAATACCTCGGTCAATTTTTGGCCCACAGTACACCGGATCCCGGTTCCATCCTCAAAACCATGGGCAATAGCATACCCATTTGGCCCGAAAATGCCCCATTCGCACTGTTTCCCCCATTTGTCCACCCAAATATGCACGAAAATTTAAACGGACCACACTAGGATATCGACAATATCCCTGGCAGACTCTGATTGATTTTCGGCCAACAGTACACCTGGACCCCGATCCCACCGATTTGGCCAAAAATGCCTCATTCCCACTGTTTTACCCGTTTGTCTATCCAAATGGCCACAAAAATTTAAACGGACCTTACTAGAATGATCCTAGACCTCCCTGACATACCTCGAATGATTTTCGGTCCACATCATACCCAGGACCCACCCCTAAAACCGTGGGCGATAGCACCATGATTTTGCTAAAAAAAATGCCCCATTTCGCCCGTTTATCCACCCAAATGGCCACGATAATTTAAACGGACCATGTTGGGACGATCCTCAACCTCCTTGGTATGCCTTAGTCAATTTTTAGCCCAAAACACGCCTGAACCCAGGCCCACCCCCAAAACGGTGTGCTATAGCACACCAATTTGGGTCGAAAATACCCCGCACGTGCCATATAGTCCATTTATCTACCCAAATGGCCATGAAAATTTAAACAGACCACACTAGGATGATCCCCAACCTCCCTGACACGCTTGATCAATTTTTGTCCCACAGCATACCCGGATCCCAAGCCCACCCCAAAATCGTGGGCTATAGCACACCGATTTGGCCAAAAAATGTCCTGTTCACGTCGTTTTGCCCGTTTGTCCACCCTAATGGCCACAAAAAATTAAAAGAACCACACTGGGAAAATCCCCAACCTCCCTGGCATGCCTCGATTAATTTTCGGCCCACAGTACACCCGGACCCCAGGCCCACGATCGAAATCGTAGGTTATAGCACACCGATTTGGCTCAAAAATGCTCCGTTCGCGCTATATCGTCCTTTTGTCTACCCAAATATCTAGGATAATTTAAACGGACCACACTGGGACGATCCTCAGCCTTCCTGGCACACTCGGTTGATTTTTTGCCCACAGTACGCCCGGACCCCAAGCCCACCCCAAAACCATTGTCTATAGTACACCGATTTCGCTTAAAAACATCTTGTTTGCGCCGTTTCGCCCGTTTGTTCAGCCACATGGCCACAAAATTTAAACGGACTACACGGGATGCTCCCAACCTTCCTGGCTCGCCCCGATCGGTTTTTGGCCCACAGCACGCCCGGACCCCAGGCCCACCCTTGAAACTGTTGACTATAGCACACCAATTTGGCCCGAAAATGCCCCGTTCGCACTATTTTACACATTTGTCTACCCAAATGGCCACGAAAATTTAAATGGACACACTGTGACGATCCCCAACCTCCCTGACATACCACGGTCGATGTTTTTCCCATAACATACTCGGACACTGGGCCCAACCCCAAAATTATGGGATATAACACACCAATTTGGCCCGAAAAGTCCCCATTCGCATCGTTTCTCCCGTTTTTCCATCCAAAATTCCATTAAAATTTAAACAGACCATACTGGGATGATCCCCAACAACCCTGGCATGCCCTAGTCAATTATTCGCCCACAGGATGCCCATACCCCGAGTCCACCCACGAAACCCTGGGCTATAGCACACCGATTTGTCCCGAAACTGCCCCATTCGCGCTGTTTCGCCCGTTTGTCCAGCCAAATATTTATGAAAATTTAAACGGACCATACTGCAACTATCCTCAACCTTCTTAGCATACTCCGGTCAATTTTTACCCACAGCACGCCTGAACCCAGGCCCACTCCCAGAATCATGGGCTTTAGCACACCAATTTGGCTCGAAAATGCCCTATTCACATCGTTTTGCCCGGTTGCTCACCCAAATAGCCACAAAAATTTAAATGGACCACACCGGGATGATCCCCAATCTCCTTGGAATACCCCGGTCAATTTTTGACCCACAGCACGTCTGGACCCTGGGCCCACCCCTAAAACCGTGAGCAATAGCACACCAATTTAGTCTAAAAATACCCTGTTTACATCGTTTCACCCGTTTGTCCATCCAAATAGCCACAAAAATTTAAACGGACAATACTAGGTCGATCCCCAACCTCCCTGGCATGCCCCAGTCGATTTTTGACCTACATCACGCCTGGACCCTGGCCCACCTCCAAAATTATAGGTTATAGCATACCAAATTGGATCAAAAATGCCCCGTTCGCGCCGTTTTACCCGTTTGTACACCCAAATGGCCATAAACGTTTAAACAGATCACACTAGGACGATCCCCAACCTCCCTGGCATACCCCGACCTATTTTTCGCCTACTTCACACCCGGACCCCTTCCCACCCCCAAAACCGTAGGCTATTGCACTTTGACTTAACCCCGAAAATGCCCCGTTCGCGCCCTTTCGCCTGTTTGTCCACCCAAGTGCCATGAAAATTTAAACAGACCACACTAGGACGATCCCCATCCTTTCTAGCATATCTCGGTCGATTTTTTTCCCACAGCACGCTCGTACCCCGGGCCCACCGCAAAAAACGTGGGCTATAGGACACCCATTTGGCCTAAAAATGTCCCATTCGCGTAGTTTCTCCCATTATCCACCCAAATAGCCACGAAAATTCAAACAGACCATACTGGGATGATCCCTAACTTCCCAAGAACGCCTCAATCGATTTTTTCCCACAACACGCCCGGACCCCAGGCCCAGCCCCAAAACCGTAGGCTATAGCACATAGATTTGGCCCGAAAGTGCCTCGTTTGTGCCATTTCGTCCATTTGTCCACCCAAATGGCCACAAAAATTTTAATAGACTACACTAGGATAATCCCCAACCTCCCTGAAATATCCCGGTTGATTTTTAAACCACAGCACGCCGGACCCCGGTTCCACCCTCAAAACCTTGGGCTACAGCACACCCATTTGGCCCGAAAATGCCCCGTTCACGCTGTTTCACCCATTTGTCCACACAAATGGCCACAAAAATTAAAATGGACCACACTCAGACAATCCCCAACCTCCCTGGCACACCCTGGTTGATTTTTGGCCCACAGCACACCTGGACCCCAATCCCACCCCTAAAACCGTGGGATATAGCCTATCGATTAGGCCGAAAATACCCTATTCGT
>JAPEIP010000007.1:5073800-5084288 GCA_026120095.1 Capsicum chinense
TTTCACCCATTTGTCCACACAAATGGCCACAAAAATTAAAATGGACCACACTCAGACAATCCCCAACCTCCCTGGCACACCCTGGTTGATTTTTGGCCCACAGCACACCTGGACCCCAATCCCACCCCTAAAACCGTGGGATATAGCCTATCGATTAGGCCGAAAATACCCTATTCGTGTCGTTTCTCCCGTTTGTCTACCCAAATGGCCACGAAAATTTAAACAGACCACATTGGGATGATCTCCAACCTCCCTAGCATGCCTCAGTAAATTTTTAGCCCACAGCACACCCGGACCCCGAGGTCACCACCAAAACCGTGGGCTATAGCACACCGATTTAGGCCAAAATGCCCCGTTAGCATCGTTTCGCCTGTTTCTCCACCCAAAAGGCCACAAAAATTTAAACAGAACACACTAGATGATCCCCAAATTCCCTGGCACGCCCCGGTCAATTTTTGACCCACAACATGCCCGGACCCCATCCCACCCCAAAAACTGCGGGTTATAGCACACCGACTTGGCCCATAAAGGCCACGTCCGCGTCATTTCGCTCATTTGTCTACCCAAATGGCCACGAAAATTTAAATGAACCATACTGGGATGCTCCCCAACATCCCTGACATACTCGGGTTAATTTTTGGCCCACAGCACGCCCAGACCCCGGGCTCAACCCCAAAATCGTGGGCTATAGCACACCAATTCGGCCTGAAAATGCTCCATTCGTGCCGTATCGCTCATTTGTTCACCCAAATGGCCACAAAAATTTAAACGGACCACACTACGACAATCCCCAACCTCCCTGGCATAACCCGACCAATTTTTGGCCCACAGCATGGTCAAACCCCAGGCACACCCCTAAAACAGTGGGTTATAACACACCGATTTGGCCCCAAAACTCCCCGTTCGCGCTATTTCACTTGTTTGTCCACACAAATGGCCAAGAAAATTTAAACAAACCACACTAGGTCAATCTCCAACCTCCCTGGTATGCCTCAATTTATTTTTGACCCACTGCACACTCGGACCCCAGCGCACCCCCGAAACAGTAGGTTATAGATCACCGATTTGGCCTGAAAATGCCCCGTTCACACTGTTTTGCTCTTTTGTCCACCTAAATGGCCACGAAAATTTAAACGGGTCATACTCGGACAACCCCATTCGTCCCTGTCATGGCCTCGATTAATTTTTGGCCCACAACACGCCCGTACCCTGAGTCCACCTTCAAAAACGTGGGCTATAGCATACCCATTTGCCCCAAAAATGCCGAATTCACGCAGTTTCTCTTGTCTGTCCACCCAAATGGCCACAAAAATTTAAACTAACAATACTGGATGGATCTCTAATCTCCTAAGCACGCGTTGATCATTTTTCGGCCAACAACACGCCCGTACCCCAGGCCCACCCTCAAAACAGTGGGTTAGTACACCAATTTGACCCGAAAATGCCTCATACCTGCCGTTTTGCCCATTTGTCTACCCAAATAGCTATAAAAATTTAAACGAACCATACTAGGATGATCCTCAACCTTCCTAGCATGCCCCGGTCAATTTTTGGCGCACAGCACGCCCGGAACTCGAGCCCACTACTAAAATCATGGGCGATAGCACACCGATTTGGCTCGAAAATGCCCCGTTCGCGCCGTTTTGCCGTTTGTCCACCAAAATGGCCACAAAAATTTAAAAGGACTATACTGGGATGATCCGAACCTCCCTGGCAAGCCCCAACCAATTTTTGGCCCACAGCACACCCAAACCCTGGGCCCACCCCCAAAACTGTGGCCTATAGCACACCGATTTGGCTCAAAAATAAATCGTTCTTGCTGTTTCACCCGTTTGTCCACCCAAATTATCACAAAAATTTTAAATGACCATACTAATATGACCACTAACCTCCTTGGGATACCCAGATTGATTTACGGCCCGCTGCATGCTCGGACCCCAGTCCATCCCCAAAATCGTAGGCTATAGTACACCGATTTGGCCTGAAAATGCCCCGTTTGCACCGTTTTGCCTGCTTGTCCACCCAAATGGCCACCATAATTTAAATGAACCACACAAGGATGATCTGCATCCTCCCTGTCCTACCTCGGTCGATTTTTGGCCTACAGCACTCTCAAAATTTGGCCCCACCTCCAAAACCGTGGGTTATAGCACACTGATTTGGCCTAAAAATGCCCTGTTCGCGCTATTTCACCCGTTGTCCACCTAAATGGCCACAAAAATTTAAACGAACCACACTGGTACAATCCCCATCCCCTCTGGCATACCTCAGTCGACTTTTGGCCCACAGCACGCCTGGACCCCGGGCCAACCTTCGAAACTGTGGGCTATAGCATACCCATTTGACCCGAAAATGCCCCGTTCGAGCCGTTTCTCCCGTTTGTCCACCCAAATGACCATGAAAATTTAAACGGATCACGCTGGGAGGATATCCAACCTCCCAGGCATGCCCCAGTTAATTTTCGACACACGGCACGCTCGGACCCCGAGCCCACCCCTTAAACCGTGGGCTATAGCACACTGATTTGGCCTGAAAATAGCCCGTTCATGCCTCTGCTTCCATTTGTCCACCTGAATGGCAACGAAAATTTAAATGGACACATTGTGATGATCCCTAACCTCCCTGGCATAGCTCGATTGATTTTTGGCCCATAGCACGCCCGAACCCTAAACCCACCCCTAAAATCCTGGGCTATAGCACACCGATTTGGACAAAAAAAGCCCCGTTCGCGCCGTTTCACCTATTTGTGCACACAAATAGCTACGAAAATTAAAAAAACCAACTCTGGGCTGATCCCCAACCTCCCTTGCATGCCCCAGCTAATTTTTGCCCACATCACGCCTGGACCCCTAGCCAAAGCTCAAAATCGTGGGCTATAGACCACCGAATTAGCCCGAAAAAGCCCCATTTAGGTCGTTTCTCCCGTTTGTCCACCCAAATGGCAACAAAAATATAAACAAACCACACAGGGATGATCCCCAGCCTCCCTGGCATGGCTCGAGCAATTTTTGGCCCACAGCATGCCTGAACCCCGAGCCCACCTCCAAAAAAGTGAGTTGTAGAATACCCATTTGGCCCAAAAATTCCCCGTTTGCGCTATTTCTCCCGTGTTTCCACACAAATGGCCCTAAAAATTTAAACGGACCATACTGGGATGAAACCTAACCTCCCTGGCATGCCCCGGTCGATTTTCGGCCCACAGTACGCCCTGACCCCGAACCCACCCCCAAAACCCTGAGCTAAAGCACACTGATTTGGCCCAAAAATGCCATGTTCGTGCCGTTTTACCCGTTTAGCCACCCAAATGGCAACGAAAATTTAAACGGACTAAATTGGGATGATTCCCAACCTCCCTGGAATGCCATGATCGATCTATGGCCCACAACACGCCGAACCCCGATTCCATCCTCGAAATCGTGGGCTATACCACACCGATTTGCCCCGAAAATACCCCATTCGCTCTATGCTGCCCGTTTGTCTAACCAAATGGCCACGAAAATTTAAATGAACCATACTGGGATGCTCCCCAACCTCTCTGGAACACCTTGGAAAAATTTTATCCCATAGCACATCCGGACCTCGGGCCCACCCCCAAAATCATGTGCTATAGCAAACCGAATAGGCCTGAAAATGCCTCGTTTGCGCTGTTTCGCTCGTTTATCCTTACAAATAGCCATGAAAATTTAAATGGACCACACTGGGACGATCTTTTACCTCCCTAGCATGCCTCGAATAATTTTTAGCCCACAGCACGTCCGAACCCACCCCCAAAACTGTGTGCTATAGCACAACAATTTGGTGTGAAAATGCCCCGTTCGCGCCGTTTTGCCCGTTTGTCCACCCAAATGGCTACAAAAATTTAAACTGACCACATCGGAATGATCCCCAACCTCCCTGGCATGGATCGATCAATTTTCATCCCACTGCACGCCCGGGCCCTAGCCCACCCCCAAAATTGTAGGCTACACACCGATTTAGCATGAAAATACACTGTTCCCGACGTTTCACCCGTTTGTCCACCCAAATGGCCCCAAAAATTTAAACGGACCATACTGGGATGATCTTCATCCTCACTAGCACGTGTTGGTCAAATTTTTGCCCATAGCATGCCCGGACCCTCGGCCCACCTCTGAAAAGATGGGCTATAGCACACCCATATAGCCCGAAAATTCTCCATTCGTATCGTTTCTCCCGTTTGTCCACCGAAATGCCACAAAAATTTAAATGGACCACACTGGGAGGATCCCCAACTACCCTAAAATTCGCCAATCAATTTTTGGCCCACTGCACGGCGGACCCCGGTTCCACCCTCGAAACCGTGGGCTATAGCACACCAATTCGACATGAAAATACCCCGTTTGTGCTATTTCGCTTGTTTGCCAAGCCAAATGGCAACAAATATTTAAACGGACCATACTGGGATGATCCTCAAACACCCTGGCATGCCTCGGTCAATTTTTGACCCACAGCACGCCCGTACCCTAGGCCCACCCCTGAAACTGTGGGCTATAGCACACTTATTTGACTAAAAAATGCCCCATTCGTGCCGTTTCGCCCGTTTGTCTACCCAAATGGCCACGAAAATTTAAATGGACCATACTGGATGATCCTCAACCTCCCTAGCACGCCTCGACTGATTTTTGACCCATAGCACACCCGTACCCCAAGCCCACCCCCAAACCGTGGGATATAGTACACTGATGTGGCTCGAAAATGCTCTGTTCCCACCGTTTTGCCCGTTTATCAACCCAAATAGCCATGAAAAATTAAACGAACCATACTGGGACAATCCCCTATATCTCTAGCATGCCTTGGTCAATTTTTAGCGCACAACACACTGGACCTCTGGCCTACCCTCTAAACAATGGGATATAGTACATCAATTTTGTCCGAAAATGCCTTTTTCGCCCCGTTTCGCCAGTTTGTCCACACAAATGGCCACAAAAAATTAAAAGGACCACACTGAGAGGATCCCCAACCTCCCTGGCACGCCCTGGATGATTTTTGGACTACAGCACACTTGGACTCGATCCCACCCCCAAAACAGTGGGTTATAGCACACCGATTTGGCTTGAAAATTCCCCGTTCGTGTTGTTTCGCCTGTTTGTCCATCGAAATGGCCCCAAAAATTTAAACGAACCATACAGGGATGATCCCCAACCTCCTTGGCATGCCCTGGTCTATTTTCTACCATACAGCATACCCAGACCTCGGGCCCATCCCTAAAATCGTGGGCTATAGCACATCGATTTGGCCAAAAATGCCTCGTTTTTGCCGTTTGCCCACCCAAATGGACACGAAAATTTAAACCAACCATAATGGGAATATCCTCAACCTCCCTAGCTCGCTGCGACCAATTTTTGGCCCACAGAACGCCCGGAACCCAGGCCCACCCCTAAAACTGTGTGCTATAGCACACCAATTTGGCCCTAAAATGCCCCGTTCGCATCATTTCAACGGTTTGTCAACCCAAAGGCCACAAAAATTTAAACTAACCACACTGCAATGATCCCTAACCTTCCTGGCATACCCTAATTGATTTTTGTCCCATTTCATGCCCAGACCCCAGCCCACCCCTAAAACCGTAGACTATAGCACACCGATTTGGCCTAAAATTGCCCCATTCGCACTATTTCACCCGTTTGTCCACCCAAATGGCCACGACAATTTAAACGGACCACATTGGGATGATCCTCATCCTTCTTGTCATGCATTGGTTGATTTTTATCCCACAACACAGCCAAACCCTGAGCCCACCTCCAAAAATGTGGGTTATAGCACACCCATTTGGCTCGAAAATGCCCCATTCGCACAGTTTCTCCTGTTTGTCCACCCAAATAGCCATGAAAATTTAAACGGACCACAATGGGAGGATCCCCAACCTCCCAGGCACGCCCTGATAAATTTTTCGCCTATCACACACTCGGACCTCGGGCCTACCCTCAAAACTTTGGCCTATAGCACACCGATTTGGCATAAAAATGCCTCGTTCGTGCTGTTTTGCCCGTTTGTCCACCCAAATAGCCACGAAAATTTAAAAAGACTATACTGGGATGATCCCCAACCTCCCTGAAATGGCTCAGTTAATTTTTGTCTCAATGCACACCAGACCTCGGTTCCACCCTCAAAACCGTGGGCTATAGCACATTGATTTGGCTCAAAAATACCCCGTTCATGCTTTTTCGCTCGTTTGTCCACTCAAATGGCCACAATAAATTTAAACGGACTATACTAAGATAATCCCCAACCTATCTGGCATGCCCTGGTCAATTTTTAAACCACAGCATGCTTGAACCTTGGGCCCACCCCCAAAAGCGTGGGCTATAGCACACCGATTTAGCTCGAAAATGCCTCGTTGGTGTTGTTTTTCACGTTTGTCTACCCAAATAGCCACAAAAATTTAAATAGACCATGCTGGGACGATCTCTAACCTCCCTGTCATACCCCAATCGATTTTTGAACCATAAAATACCTGAACGCCGAGCCCACCCCCAAAACTGTGGGCTATAGAACAACGATTTAGCCTGAACACGCTTCATTCACGCCGTTTGCCCCGTTTGCCAACCAAAATGGCCATGAAAATTTAAACGAACCAAACTGGGATGATCCCAACTTTCCTAGCATACCCCGGTCAATTTTTGGCCCACATCACGCCCGGACCCCAGGCCCACCCCTAAAATCATGAGCTATAGTACACCGATTTTGCCTGAAAATGCCCCTTTCGCGCCGTTTCGCCAGTTTGTCCACACAAATGGCCACAAAAATTTTAAAGGACCATACTGAGAGGATCCCCAACCTCCCTGGCACACCTTGGATGATTTTTGAACTACAGCACACCTGGAACCGATCCCACCCCCGAAACAGTGGGTCATAGCACACCGATTTGGCTCGAAAATGCCCCGTTCGCACTGTTTTGCCTGTTTGTCCTTCCAAATTTCCCCAAGAATTTAAAAAAACCATACAGGAATGATCCGCAACCTCCTTATCATGCCCTGGTCTATTTTCTACCCACAGCACACCCAAAACTCGGGCCCATCCCTGAAATCATGGGCTATAGCACATCGATTTGGCCAAAAATGCCTCGTTTTTGCTATTTTCCCACCCAAATGGCCATGAAAATTTAAATGAACCATAATAGGAAGATCCCAAACCTCCCTGGCTTACCACGGCCAATTTTTGGCCCACAGCATGCCCGACCCGCAGGCCAACCCCTAAAACTGTATGTTATAGCACATCGATTTGGCCCTAAAATGCCCCATCCGGTTTGTCAACCCAAAGGTCACGAAAATTTAAACTGAGCACACTGTGATAATCCCCAACCTCCCTGGCATTCCCTGATTGATTTTTGTCCCATTGCATGCCCGAACCCCAGCCCACCCCCAAAACCGTACGCTATAGCACATCGATTTGGCCTAAAATTGCCCCGTTCATACTATTTCACCCGTTTGTCCACCCAAATGACCACGACAATTTAAACGGACCATACTGGTATAATCCCCATCCTCCCTGGCATGCCTTGATTGATTTTTATTCCACAACACGCCCGAACCCTGAGCCCAACTCCAAAAACGTGGGTTATAGCACACCCATCTGGCTCAAAAATGCCCCATTCACATAGTTTCTCCCGTTTGTCCATCCAAATAGCCATGAAAATTTAAAGGGACCACAATGGGAGGATCTCCAACCTCCCAGGCATGCCCCGATTAATTTTTAGCCTATCACACACTCGGACCTCGGGCCTACCCTCAAAACTGTGGGCTATAGCCCACCGATTTAGCACAAAATACCCCGTTCGCGTTGTTTTACCCTTTTGTCCACCAAATAGCTACGAAAATTTAAAAAGACTATATTGGGATGATCCCCAACCTTCCTGAAATGGCTCGGTTAAATTTTGGGTCACAGCACACCGGACCTCGGTTCCACCCTCAAAACCGTGGGCTATAGCACATTTATTTGGCCCACAAATACCCCGTTCATGCTTTCTCGCTCATTTGTCCTCTCAAATGGCCGCGATAAATTTAAACAGACCACACTAGGATAATCCCCGACCTATCTGGAACGCCCTAGTCAATTTTCGACCCACAGCATGCTCGAACCTTGGGCCTACCCCCAAAACCGTAGGCTATAGCACATCGATTTAGCCCAAAAATGCCTCGTTAGTGCCGTTTTGCACGTTTGTCTACAAACATAGCCACGAAAATTTAAATGGACCATGCTGGGACGGTCTCTAACCTCCCTGTCATGCCCTGATTAATTTTTCAACCATAAAATGCCTAAACGCCGAGCCCAACCCCGAAACTGTGGGCTATAGAACAACGATTTGGCCCAAACACGCCGATTCTCGTCGTTTACCCCGTTTGTCTACCAAAATGGACACAAAAATTTAAACAGACCACACTGGGATGATCCCAACTTCCCTGGTTACCCCGGTCAATTTTTGGCCTACAGCACACCCGAACCCCGAGCCCACCCCCAAAATCATGAGCTATAGTACACCTATTTTGCCTGAAAATACCCCGTTCGCGCCGTTTCACCTATTTGTTCACCCAAATGGCTACAAAAATTTAAACGGATACACTGAGACGATCCCCAACCTCCCTGGCATGCCCCGATCAATTTTAGGCCCACAGCACGCCCGGGCCCCTGGCCCAACCCCAAAATCATGGGCTATAGCACACCGAATTGGCTCGAAAATGCCCAGCTCACAACTTTTTGTTCGTTTGTCCACCCAAATGGCGACAAAAATTTAAACGAACTGCACTAGGATAATTCCCAATCTCCCTGCTATGCCCCGGTCGATTTTTGGCCCACAGCACGCCCGAACCCCGGGCCCACCCCCAAAACCCTGGGCTATAGCACACCGATTTGGCCTGAAAATGCCCTGTTTGAGCTGTTTTACCTATTTGTCCACCCAAATAGCTACGAAAATTTAAACGGACCACACTGGATGATCCCCAACATTCTGGGCCCACCCTTGACCCCGATCTCATCCCCAAAACTGTGGGCTATAGCACACCGATTTGACCTAAAAATGCCCCATTCACACCACTTTGCCCATTTGTCCACCCAAATGGCCACAAAAATTTAAATGTACAACACTGGTACGATCCCCAACCTCCCTAGCATACCCCGATTGATTTTTAGCCCACAGAACATTTGGACCTCGGAATCTCCCCCAAAACCGTGGGCTATAGCACAATGATTTACCCTTAAAATGGCCCATTTGCGCTGTTTCGCCCGTTTATCAACCCAAATTGCCACAAAAATTTAATCGGACCGCACTAAGATGTTCCCCAACCTCTCTATCACCCGTTGATCAATTTTTGGCCCACAGAACACCTGAAACTAGGGCCCACCTTCGAAACCCTTGGCTTTAGCACATCAATTTGGCTCGAAAATGCCCATTGTGTACCATTTCTCCCTGGAAAACCCCGGTTAATTTTTTGCCCATAGGATTCCCGAACCCTGGGCCTACCCCCTGAATCCGTAGGTTATAGCAAAACGATTTGTCCCGAAAATATCTTGTTCGCACCGTTTCGCCCATTTGTCCACCCATATGGCCACTAAAATTTAAATAAACCACACTGGGATGATACCGAACCTCCCCGGCATGCTTGGACAATTTTTGGCCCACAGAATGCTTGAACCCTGGGCCCACCCTCGAAATCGTGGGATATAACACACCGATTTAGCCCAAAAATGTCCTATTCGCGTCGTTTAGCCTGTTTGTTCACCCAAATGGCCACAAAAATTTAAATGGACCACACTGGGATGATCCCAAACCTCCCTGCCATACCCCGATGAATTTTCGGTCCATAGCATTCCTGGACCCCGAGCCCACCCCCAAAACCATGGGCTATAGCACAACGATTTGGCATGAAAACTTTCCATTTGCGTTGTTTTGCCAGTTTGTCCACCCAAATAGCCATGAAAATTTAATCGAACCACACTAGGATAACCCCCTACCTTACTGACATACATCGATCAATTTTTTGCCCATAGTACGCTATAACCTCGGGCCTACCCCCAAAACCATTGGATATAGCACACCGATTTGGTCCAAATATTCCCCGTTAACGCTGTTTTGCCTGTTTGTCAATCCAAATGGCCACACAAATTTAAACGAACCACACTGGGATGATCCCCAACCTCCTTGGCACTCTCAAATCAATTTTTGACCCACAGCATGTTTGAACCCCGGGCCCACCCCCAAAATCATAGGCTATAGCCCACCAATTTTGCTCGAAAATGCCCCGTTCGTGCCGTTTTGCCCGTTTGTCCACCCAAATAACCACGAAAATTTAAATGAAACATACTGGGATGATCCTCTACTCCACTGGCACGCCCCCGGCTGATTTTTGGTTCACAGCGCGCCTAGACCTTGGGCTCACCCCCAAAACCGTGGGCTATAGCACACCGATTTGGCCCAAAAATGCCCCGTACGCGCTGTTTTGTCCGTTTATACACCCAAATGGCCATGAAAATTTA
>JAPEIP010000007.1:5084388-5098391 GCA_026120095.1 Capsicum chinense
CCCAATCTCCCTGCTATGCCCCGGTCGATTTTTGGCCCACAGCACGCCCGAACCCCGGGCCCACCCCCAAAACCCTGGGCTATAGCACACCGATTTGGCCTGAAAATGCCCTGTTTGAGCTGTTTTACCTATTTGTCCACCCAAATAGCTACGAAAATTTAAACGGACCACACTGGATGATCCCCAACATTCTGGGCCCACCCTTGACCCCGATCTCATCCCCAAAACTGTGGGCTATAGCACACCGATTTGACCTAAAAATGCCCCATTCACACCACTTTGCCCATTTGTCCACCCAAATGGCCACAAAAATTTAAATGTACAACACTGGTACGATCCCCAACCTCCCTAGCATACCCCGATTGATTTTTAGCCCACAGAACATTTGGACCTCGGAATCTCCCCCAAAACCGTGGGCTATAGCACAATGATTTACCCTTAAAATGGCCCATTTGCGCTGTTTCGCCCGTTTATCAACCCAAATTGCCACAAAAATTTAATCGGACCGCACTAAGATGTTCCCCAACCTCTCTATCACCCGTTGATCAATTTTTGGCCCACAGAACACCTGAAACTAGGGCCCACCTTCGAAACCCTTGGCTTTAGCACATCAATTTGGCTCGAAAATGCCCATTGTGTACCATTTCTCCCTGGAAAACCCCGGTTAATTTTTTGCCCATAGGATTCCCGAACCCTGGGCCTACCCCCTGAATCCGTAGGTTATAGCAAAACGATTTGTCCCGAAAATATCTTGTTCGCACCGTTTCGCCCATTTGTCCACCCATATGGCCACTAAAATTTAAATAAACCACACTGGGATGATACCGAACCTCCCCGGCATGCTTGGACAATTTTTGGCCCACAGAATGCTTGAACCCTGGGCCCACCCTCGAAATCGTGGGATATAACACACCGATTTAGCCCAAAAATGTCCTATTCGCGTCGTTTAGCCTGTTTGTTCACCCAAATGGCCACAAAAATTTAAATGGACCACACTGGGATGATCCCAAACCTCCCTGCCATACCCCGATGAATTTTCGGTCCATAGCATTCCTGGACCCCGAGCCCACCCCCAAAACCATGGGCTATAGCACAACGATTTGGCATGAAAACTTTCCATTTGCGTTGTTTTGCCAGTTTGTCCACCCAAATAGCCATGAAAATTTAATCGAACCACACTAGGATAACCCCCTACCTTACTGACATACATCGATCAATTTTTTGCCCATAGTACGCTATAACCTCGGGCCTACCCCCAAAACCATTGGATATAGCACACCGATTTGGTCCAAATATTCCCCGTTAACGCTGTTTTGCCTGTTTGTCAATCCAAATGGCCACACAAATTTAAACGAACCACACTGGGATGATCCCCAACCTCCTTGGCACTCTCAAATCAATTTTTGACCCACAGCATGTTTGAACCCCGGGCCCACCCCCAAAATCATAGGCTATAGCCCACCAATTTTGCTCGAAAATGCCCCGTTCGTGCCGTTTTGCCCGTTTGTCCACCCAAATAACCACGAAAATTTAAATGAAACATACTGGGATGATCCTCTACTCCACTGGCACGCCCCCGGCTGATTTTTGGTTCACAGCGCGCCTAGACCTTGGGCTCACCCCCAAAACCGTGGGCTATAGCACACCGATTTGGCCCAAAAATGCCCCGTACGCGCTGTTTTGTCCGTTTATACACCCAAATGGCCATGAAAATTTAAACGGACCACACTGAGATGATTCCCAACCTCCCTGGCATACCACAATTTATTTTTGGCCTATAGCACGCCCGTACCTTGGATCCACCCCTAAAATCGTGGGCTATAGCATACCGATTTGGCCTAAAAATGCCTCATTCATATAGTTTTGCCTGTTTGTCAACCCAAATGTTCACGAAAATTTAAATGACTACACTAGGATGATCCCCAACATACATGGCATGCTGCGGTTAACTTTTGGCCCACAACACTCCCGAACCGTGGGCTATAGCACACCGATTTGGCCCGAAAATGCCTCGTTCACATCGTTTCGCCCATTTGTCTACCCAAATGGCCACAAAAATTTAAACGAATCACACTGGGATGATCCTCAACCTCCGTGGCATGCCTCGATCAATTTTTGGCCCATAACACACCAGGACCCCAGGCCCATCCCCAAAATTGTGGGCTATAGAACCACCGATTTCGCCCAAAAATGTCCCGTTCGTGCTGTTTAGCCAGTTTATATACCCAAATAGCCACAAAAATTTAAACGGACCATATTGGGATGATCCCCAACCTCTTTGGCAAGCCCCGGCTAATTTTTGGCCTACAGCATGCTTGGAACCTAGGCCCACCCCCAAAACCGTGGGATATAGCACACTGAATTAGCCCCAAAATGCCACGTTCGCACCGTTTCGCTAGTTTGTTCACCTAAATGCCCATAAAAATTTAAACCGACCACATTGGAATGATCCCCAACCTCCCTGGCATGCCCCAATCAATTTTTAGCCCACAGCACGCCCGAACCCCGAGCCCACCCCTAAAACTGTGGGCTATTACCCAATTCATCCCGAAAATACACCGTTCACGCTGTTTCACCCATTTGTCCACCCATATAGCCACTAAAATTTAAATAAACCACACTGGGATGATCCCAAACCTTCCTGGCATGCTCCGATCGATTTTTGGCCCACAGAATGCTCGAACCCCAGGCCCACCCCCAAAATTATGGGCTATAACACACCGATTTGGCCCAAAAATATCTTGTTCACACCGTTTGGCCTGTTTGTTCACCCAAATGGCCACAAAAATTTAAACGGACCACATTGGGATGATCCCCAATCTCCCTAGCATGCCCTGATCAATTTTCGGCATACAGCACGCCCGAAACCTGAGCCCACCCCTGAAAGTGTGGGCTATAGCACACCAATTTAGCCCAAAATGCCCTATTCGCGCCGTTTTGCCCGTTTTCTACCCAAATGGCCACAAAAATTTAAACGAAGCACACAAGGATGATACCCACCCTACCTGGCATACCCCGATCTATTTTTGATTGACAGCATGCCCGGACCCCTGGCCCACCCCTGAAACCGCGGGGTATAGCACACCGATATGGCCTTAAAACACTCGATTTGCGTCGTTTCGCCCGTTTGTCCACACAAATCGCCACAAAAATTTAAACAGACCACACTGGGATGATCCCCAACCTCCCTGGCATGCCCGGACCCCGCTCTCATCCCCAAAACTGTGGGCTATCACACACCGATTTGACCCAAAAATGCCCTATTCGCGCCGTTTCGCCCATTTGTCCACCCAAATGGCCATAAAAACTTAAACGTACAACACTGGTACGATCCCCAACCTCCCTGGCATACCCTGATTGATTTTTGGCCAACAGAACATCTAGACCCTAGAATCTCCCCCAAAACCGTGGGCTATAGCACAATGATTTACCCTAAAAATGGCCCATTTATGCTGTTTCGCCCATTTATCGACCCAAATTGCCACAAAAATTTAATCGGACCGCACTAAGATATTCCCCAACCTCTCTAGCACCCGTTGTTTAATTTTGGGCCTACAACACACCTGAAACTAGGGCCCACCTTCGAAACCCTTGGCTTTAGCAAATCGATTTGGCTCAAAAATGCCCATTGTGCACCATTTCTCCCTGGAAAACCTCGGTTAATTTTTTGCCCATAGCATGCCCAGACCCTGGGCCTACCCCCGAATCCATAGGCTATAGCAAAACGATTTGTCCCAAAAAAACCCCTTCGCACCATTTCGCCTATTTGTCCACCCATATGGCCACTAAAATTTAAATAAACCATACTGGGATGATACCAAACCTCCCTGGCATTCTTCGATCGATTTTTGGCCTACAGAATGCTCGAATCCCGGGCCCAACCACGAAATCGTGGGATATAATACACTAATTTAGCCCAAAAATGTCCTGTTCGTGTCGTTTGGACTGTTTGTTCACCCAAATGGCCACAAAAATTTAAACGGACCACACTGGGATGATCTCAAACCTCCCTGCCATGCCCCGGTGAATTTTTGGCCCATAGCATGCCTGGACCCTGAGCCCTCCCCCAAAACCATGGGCTATAGCACACTGATTTGGCATGAAAACTTCCCATTTGCATTGTTTTGCCCGTTTGTCCACCCAAATAGTCACGAAAATTTAATCGGACCACACAGGGATAACCCCCTACCTCACTGACACACGTCAGCCAATTTTTTGCCCACAGTACGCCTTAACCTCGGGCCCACCCCAAAACCGTTGGATATAGCACACCGATTTGGTCCAAATATTCCCCGTTCATACTATTTTGCCCGTTTGTCAACCCAAATGGCCACAAAAATTTAAACGAACCACACTGGGATGATCCCTAACCTTCTTGGCACTCCCAAATCAATTTTCGACCCACAGCATGTCTGAATCCCAGGCCCATCCCCAAAATCGTGGGCTATAGAATAACTGATTTAGCCTGAAAATGTCCCGTTCGTGCTGCTTAGCCAGTTTATATACCCAAATAGCCACAAAAATTTAAACGGACCACACTGGGATGATCCCCAACCTCTTTGGCAAGCCTCGGTCAATTTTTGGCCTACAGCACCAAAATGCCCACCCCCAAAACTGTGGGATGTAGCATACTGATTTAGCCCCAAAATGCCACGTTCGCACCGTTTCACTCGTTTGTTCACCCAAATACCCATAAAAATTTAAACCAACCACATTGGAACAATACCCAACCTCCCTGGCAAGCCTCAGTCAATTTTCAGCCCACAGCACGGCCGAACCCCGAGCCCACCCCTAAAACTGTGGGCTATTACCCAATTTATCCCGAAAATACCCCGTTCGCACCGTTTTACCCATTTGTCCACCCATATAGCCACTAAAATTTAAATAAACCACACTGGCACGATCCTAAACCTTCCTGGCATGCTTCGATCGATTTTTGGCCCACAGAATGCTCGAACCCTGAGCCCACCCCCAAAATCGTGGGCTATAACACACCGATTTGGCATAAAAATGCCCCGTACGCGCTGTTTTGTCCGATTGTCCACTCAAATGGCCATGAAAATTTAAACGGACCACACTGAGATGATTCCCAACCTCCTTGGCACACCACAATTTATTTTTAGCCCATAGCACGCCCGTACCTCGGGTCCACCCCGAAAACCGTGGGCTATAGCATACCGATTTGGCCTAAAAATGCCTCATTCACATCATTTTGCCTGTTTGTCAACCCAAATGTTTAGGAAAATTTAAATGACTACACTAGGATGATCCCCAACCCACATGGCATGCCGCGGTTAATTTTTGGCCCACAGCACTCCCGGACACCAGGCCCACCCCCAAAACCGTGGGCTATAGCACACCGATTTGGCCAGAAAATGCCCCGTTCACGCCGTTTTGCCCGTTTGTCTACCCAAATGGCCACAAAAATTTAAACGGATCACACTGGGATAATCCCCAACCTCCGTGGCACGCCTCAATCAATTTTTGGCCCATAACACACCAGGACCCCAGGCCCATCCCCAAAATCGTGGGCTATAGAACCACCGATTTAGCCCGAAAATGTCCCGTTCGTGCTGTTTAGCCAGTTTATATACCCAAATAGCCACAAAAATTTAAACGGACCACACTGGGATGATCCCAACCTCTTTGGTATGCGTCGATCAATTTTTAGCCTACAGCACGCTCGAAACCTGGGCCCACCCCGGAAACCGTGGAATGTAGTATACTGATTTAGCCCCAAAATGCCACGTTCGCACCGTTTTGTTTGTTTGTTCACACAAATGCCCATAAAAATTTAAACCGACCACATTGGAATAATCCCCAACCTCCCTGGCATGTCCCAGTTAATTTTTAGCCCACAACATGCCCGAACCCCGAGCCCACCCCTAAAACTGTAGGCTATTACCCAATTTATCCCGAAAATACCCCGTTCGCACAGTTTTGCCTATTTGTCCACCCATATAGCCACTAAAATTTAAATAAACCACACTGGGACGATCCCAAACCTTCCTGGCATGCTCCGATCGATTTTTGGCCCACAGAATGCTCGAACCCTGAGCCCACCCCCAAAATCATGGGCTATAACACGCCGATTTGGCCCAAAAATGTCCTGTTCGCGCCGTTTGGCCTGTTTGTTCACCCAAATGGATACGAAAATTTAAACGGACCATATTATGATGATCCCCAACCTCCCTGGCATGCTCCGATCAATTTTCGACATACATCACACCCGGACCCTGAGCCCACCCCTGAAACTGTGGGCTAAAGCACACCGATTTGGGCCAAAAATGACCTATTCGCGCTGTTTTGCCCGTTTTCCACCCAAATGGCCACAAAAATTTAAATGGAGCACATAGGCATGATACCCACCCTCCCTGGCATTACCCAATCTATTTTTGATCGATAGCATGCCCAGACCCCTGGCCCACCCCTGAAACCGCGGGGTATAGCACACCGATATGGCCTTAAAACACCCCATTTGCGCCGTTTTGCCCGTTTGTCCACACAAATTGCCACAAAAATTTAAACAGACCATACTAGGATGATCCCCAGCCTCCCTAGCATGCTCGGGCCTCGATCTCATCCCCAAAACTGTGGGCTATAGCACACCGATTTGACCCAAAAATGCCCCATTTGCCGTTTTGCCCATTTGTCCACCCAAATGGCTACAAAAATTTAAACATATAACATTGGTACGATCCCCAACCTCCCTAGCATACCCCGATTGATTTTTGGCCCATAGAACATCTGGAACCCGAAATCTCCCCCAAAACCGTGGGCTATAGCACAATGATTTACTCTAAAAATGGCCCATTTGCGTTGTTTCGCCCGTTTATCGACCCAAATTACCACAAAAATTTAATCGGACCACACTGAGATGTTCCCCAACCTCTCTGGCACCGGCTGATCGATTTTTGGCCCACAACACACCTGAAACTAGGGCCCACCTTCGAAACCCTTGGCTTTATCACACCGATTTGGCTTGAAAATGCCTATTGTGCACCATTTCTCCCTGGAAAACCCTGATTAATTTTTTGCCCATAGCATGCCCGGACCCCGGTCCTACCCCCAATTCCGTGGGCTATTACAAAACAATTTGTCCTGAAAATACCCCGTTCACGCCGTTTCGCCCATTTGTCCACCCATATGGCGACTAAAATTTAAATAAACCACACTGGGACGATACCAAACCTCCCTGGCATGCTTCGTTCAATTTTTGGCCAACAGAATGCTCGAATCCTAGGGCCACCCCCGAAATCGTGGGCAATAACACACCAATTTTGCCCAAAAATGTCCTGTTCTCACCGTTTGGCCTGTTTGTTCACCCAAATGGCCACAAAAATCTAAACGGACCACACTAGGATAATCCCAAACCTCCCTGCCATGCCCCGATGAATTTTCGGCCCATAACATGCCTGGACCCCGAGCCCACCCTTAAAACCATGGGCTATAGCAAACTGATTTGGCATGAAAACTTCCTATTTGCGTTGTTTTGCCCGTTTGTCCACCCAAATAGCCAAGAAAATTTAATCAGACCACACTGGGATAACCCCTACCTCGCTGACACACGTCGGTCAATTTTTTGCCCACAGTACGCCTTAACCTTGGGCCCACCCCCAAAATTGTTGGATATAGCACACCGATTTGGTCCAAAAAGTACCCGTTCATGCTATTTTGCCCGTTTGTCAACCCAAATGGCCACAAAAATTTAAACGAACCACACTGGGATGATCCCCAAACTCCTTGGCACTCCCAAATCAATTTTTGACCCACAGCATATCTGAACCCCGAGCCTACCCCCAAAATCATAAACTATAGCCCACCGATTTTGCACGAATATGCCCCGTTCGTGCCGTTTTGCCCGTTTGTCCACCCAAATAACCACAAAATTTTTTTAAAAAAAACATACTGGGACAATCCTCTACTCCCCTGGCACGCCTCGGTCAATTTTTGGCGCACAGCACGCCTAGACCTCGGGCTCACCCCCGAAACCATGGGCTATAGCACACCGATTTGGCCTAAAAATGCCCCATACGCGCTGTTTTATCCGCTTGTCCACCCAAATGGCCATGAAAATTTAAACGGACCACACTGAGATAATTCCCAACCTCCCTGGCACACCACAATTTATTTTTGGTCCATAGCACGCCCGTACCTCAGGTCCACCCCTAAAACCGTGGGCTATAGCATACCGATTTGGCCTAAAAATGCCTCATTCACATAGTTTTGCCTGTTTGTCAACCCAAATGTTTACGAAAATTTAAATGACTATACTAGGATGATCCCCAACCTACAGGGCACGCCGCGGTTAATATTCGACCCACAGCACTCCCGGACACCAGGCCTACCGTCGAAACTGTGGGCTATAGCTCATCGATTTGGCCCGAAAATGCCCCGTTCACGCCGTTTCGCCCGTTTGTCTACCCAAATGGCCACAAAAATTTAAACGGATCACACTGGGATGATCCCCAACCTTCGTGGCACGCCTCGATCAATTTTTGGCCCATAACACACCAGGACCCCAGGCCCATCCCCAAAATCGTGGGCCATAGAACCATCGATTTAGCCTGAAAATGTCCCATTCGTGCTATTTTAACAGTTTATATACCCAAATAGACACAAAAATTAAAACGGATTACACTGGGATGATCCTCAACCTCTTTGGTAAGCCCCAGTCAATTTTCAGCCTACAGCACGCTTGAAACCTAGGCCCACCCCCAAAATCGTGGGATGTAGCACACTAATTTAGCCCCAAAATGCCACGTTCGCACCGTTTCGCTCGTTTGTTCAACCAAATGCCCATCAAAAATTTAAACCGACCACATTGGAATGATCCCCAACCTCCCTGGCATGCCCCAGTCAAATTTTAGCCCACCGCATGGCCAAACCCCGAGCCCACCCCTGAAACTGTGGGCTATTACCCAATTTGGCCCAAAAATACCCCATTCGCACCGTTTTACCCATTTGTCCACCCAAATGGCCACGAAATTTAAACGGACCAAATTGGGATGATACCCAAACTCCCTAGCAAGCCCCAGTCGATTTTTGTCCTATAGCACGTACGGACCCTAGGCCCACCCCCAAAACTGTGGGCTATAACACACCGATTTGGCCCAAAAATGCCTCATTTATGCCGTTTCGCCCGTTTGTCCACCCAAATAAACACTAAAATTTAAATAGACCACACTTGTATAATCGTAAACCTCTCTGGCATACCTCAATCAATTTTTTGCTCACAGTACGCTCGCACCCCTGGCCCACCCCCTAAATCGTGGGCTATAGTACACCGATTTGGCCTGAAAATGACCCGTTCATGCTGTTTCACCCGTTTGTCCACCCAATTAGCCACAAAAATTTAAATAAACCACACTGAGATGATCCCCAACCTCCCTAGCATGCCCTGGTCAATTTTCAGCCAGCAGCACGCCCAGACCCAGACCCATCCCCAAAATTATGGGCTATAGCACACCAATTTTGCTTAAAAATGCCCCGTTCACGCCGTTTCGCCCGTTTGTCCACCCAAATGACCACGAAAATTTAATCGGACAACACTGAGTCGATCCACAACCTCCCTGGCACGCCCCGGTCATTTTTTGTCCTATAGAACACTCGGACCCCAAGCCCACCCCCAAAACCGTGGACTATATCACACCGATTATTCCCAAAAATGCCTCATTTATGTCGTTGCGCCCGTTTGTCTACCTAAATGGCCACAAAAATTTAAACAAACTACACTGGGATGATCCCCAACCACCCTAGTACATCCCGATTGATTTTTAGCCCTCAGTACGCCTGAACTCTGGGCCCACCCCCGAAACCGTGGGATATAGCACACCAATTTGGCCCAAAAATACGCCATACATGTCGTTTTACCTGTTTTTCCACCTAAATAGCCTCAAAAATTTTAATGGACCACACTGAGATGAACCCCAACCTCCCTGGCATACCTCAATCGATTTTTAAGCCACAGCACGATCGAATATCGGGCCCACCTAGCCCACCGATCTAGCCTGAAAAAGCCCCATTCACCCTGTTTCACCCATTTGTCCATTAAAGTGGCCACGAAAACTTAAACGGACCATACTGGGATGATCCCCAACCTTTCTTACATGGACCGATGGATTTTCTGCCCACAGCACACCCGAACCTCGGGCCCACTCCCAAAATCGTAGGTTATAGCACACCGATTTGGCCCAAAAATGTCCCATTCACATTGTTTTGCCCGTTTGTCGACCCAAATGGCCACTAAAATTTAAACGGACCACACTGAGATGATCCCCAACCTTTCTGGCATACCCTGGTCAATTTTTGGCCCACAGCACGGCCGGACCCCAGACCCACCCCCAAAATCAAGGGCTATAGCACACAATTTGGCTAAAAAATGCTTTGTTCGTGCCATTTCGCCCGTTTGTCCACCCAAATAAACACTAAAATTTAAATAGACCACACTTGTATAATCCTAAACCACTCTGGCACACCTCGGTCAATTTTTTGCTCACAGCACGCTCGCACCCCTGGCCCACCACCAAAATCGTGGGCTATAGTATCATGCTGTTTCACCCATTTGTCCACCCAAATGGCCACAAAAATTTAAATAAACCATACTGAGACGATCCCCAACCTCCCTATCACGTCCTGATCAATTTTCAACCAGCAGCACGCCCATACCCTAGACTCACCCCAAAAATCGTGGGCTATAGCACACCAATTTGGCTCAAAAATGCACCGTTCACGCCGTTTCGCCCGTTTGTCCACCCAAATGACCACGAAAATTTAATCGGACAACATTGAGTTGATCCACAACCTCCCTGGCACGCCCCGGTCATTTTTTAGCCCATAGAACGCTCAGACCCCAGGCCCACCCCCAAAATCGTGGACTATATCACACCGATTATTCCCAAAAATGCCTCGTTCGTGTCGTTGCGCCAGTTTATCAACCTAAATGGCCACAAAAATTTAAACAGACTACAATGGGATGATCCCCAACCTCCCTAGTACACCCCAATTGATTTTTGGCCCTCAGTACGCCCGAACTCTGGGCCCACCCCCAAAACCATGGGATATAGCACACCAATTTGGCCCGAATTACCTTTTTTTCCACCTAAATAGCCTCAAAAATTTTAATGGACCACACTGAGATGATCCCCAACCTCCATAGCACACCTCGATCGATTTTTAGGCCACAACACGATCGAACCCCGGGCCCACCTAGCCTACCGATCTAGCCTGAAAAAGCCCTATTCGCCCTGTTTCACCCATTTGTCCATTAAAGTGGCCACGAAAATTTAAACGGACCACACTGGGATGATCCCCAACTTCTCTTACATGGATCGATGGATTTTCTGCCCACAGCACACCTGAACCTCGGGCCCACTCCCAAAATCATAGGCTATAGCACACCGATTTGGCCCAAAAATGTCCCATTCACGTTGTTTTGACCGTTTGTCGACCCAAATGGCCACTAAAATTTAAACGGGCCACACTAAGATGATCCCCAACCTTCCTGGCATACCCCGGTCGATTTTTGGCCTACATCACTGCCGGACCCCATACCCACCCCTAAAATCATGGGCAATAGCACACCAATATGGCTAAAAAATGCTCTGTTCATACGGTTTTGCTCGTTTGTCCACCCAAATGGCCACGAAAATTTAAACGGACCACACTGAGATAATGTCCAACCTCCCTGGCATGCCCCAGTCAATTTTTGTCCCACATCACGCTCGGACCCCAAGCCCACCCCCAAAACCTTGGGCTATAGAGCAACGATTTATCCCGAAAATGCCCAGTTTGCGTCCTTTCGCCATTTTGTCCACCCAAATGGCTAGGAAAATTTAAACGGACCACGTTAGGATAATTCCTAACCTCCCTGGCATGCCCAAGTTAATTTTCGAACCTCATCACGCCCGAACCCTGTGCCACTCCCATAACCGTAGGCTATAACCCGCCGATTTAACCCGAAAATGCCCCATTCACGCTGTTTCGCCTGTTCATCCACCTAAATGGCCTCAGCAATTCAAACGGAACATACTAGAATGATTCTCAACCTTCCTGGCATGCCCTAATCAATTTTTAGCCAACAGCACGCCTGAACCCTGGGCTCACCCCCTAAACTGTGGGCTATAAAACACCAATTTGGCTCGAAAATGCCCCGTTTACATCGTTTCGCACATTTGTCTACCCAAATGGCCACAAAAATTTAAACGAACCACACTGGGATAATACCCCAACCTCCCTGGCACACTCCGATAAATTTTTGGAATGCAGCATGCCCGGTACCAAGCCACCCCCCAAAACCGTAGGCTATAGCTCACCGATTTGACCCAAAAATACACTGTTCATGCCGTTTCACCCATTTGTCCACCCAAATGGCCACAAAATATTAAACGGACCATACTGAGATGATAGCCAACCTCCCTGGCATGGTTTGGTCAATTTTGGCCCATAGCACACCCGAACCCCAGGCCCACCCCTAAAATTATGGGCTATAGCACACCGATTTGGCTCAAAAATGCTCTTTTCGCTCTGTTTATCCTATTTGTCCACCTATATGGCCACGAAAATTTAAATAAACCATACTCAAATAATTGTCAACCTCCCTGGCACGCCTGAATCCTGGGCCCAACCCCAAAATCAGGCTATAACAAACCAATTTGGCCCGAAAATGCCCCGTACGTGTCGTTTTGCCTATTTGTCCACCCAAACAACCTAAAATTTAAACGAACCACAATGGGACGATCCCCAACTTCCCTCGCATACCCCGATCAATTTTTGTCCCATAGTACATCTGGACCACGGGCCCATCCCCAAAATCGTGGCTATAGCTCACTGATTTGGCCCAAATATGCCCCGTTCGCGCCGTTTCTCCCGTTTGTCCACCCAAATGGCCACAAAAATTTAAATGAATCATAATGGGATGATCCCATATCTCTCTTGCATGCCTCAGTCTATTGTTGACCCACAGCACACCCGAACCCTTGGCCCACCTCGTAAATCGGGGGCTATAGCACACTGATTTGTCTTGAAAATGCCCCGTTTATGTCGTTTCGTCTATTTGTCCATCCAAATAGCCACAAAAATTTAAACAGACCATACTAAGATGATCCATAACCTCCTTGGCAAGCCCCGATTGATTTTCGGCCCACAGAAAGCTTGGAACCTGGGCCTACCCCCAAAACCGTGGGCTATAGCACATTGATTTGGCTCGAAAGTGTCCCGTTCGCACCATTTCGCCCGTTTGTCCATCCAAATGGCCACAATAATTTAAACGGACCATATTGAAATGATCGCTAACCTTCCTGGCATAGCCCAATCTAATTTTGACCCATAGCACGCCCGGACCCCAAGCCCACCCCCGAAACGATGGGCTATAGCACACTAATTTGGCACAAAAATAACTCGTTCGCGTCGTTTCGCCCGTTTGACCACCCAAATGGCCATAAAATTTTAAACGGACCATACTGGGATGATCCTCAACCTCCCTGACATGCCCTGATCGGTTTTTAGCACACAGCATGGACGGATCTCGGACCCACCCCCAAAACTGTGGGCTATAGCACATCGATTTGGCCTGAAAATGCCCCGTTCGCGTTGTTTCGCCCGTTTGTATACCCAAATGAATACGAAAATATAAACAGACCACACTAGGACAATCCTCAACCCCCTGGCATGTCCTAGAGGATTTTCGGCCTATATCACGCTCGCACCCCTGGCCCACCCCAGAAACCGTTGGTTATAGCACACCTATTTGGCCAGAAAATAGCCTATTCGTGCCGTTTCATCCGTTTGTCCACCCAAATGGCCACAAAAATTTAAACGGACTACACTGGGATGATCCTCAACCTCTCTGGCATGCCCTGGTTAATTTTCAGCTGACAGCACGCCCAGTCCCCGGGCCCACCCCCAAAACCATGGGCTATAACACACCAATTTAGCTCGAAAATGCCTCGTTCGCACAGTTTTGCCCGTTTGTACACCCAAATGGCCACAAAAATTTAAACGGA
>JAPEIP010000007.1:5098491-5118558 GCA_026120095.1 Capsicum chinense
GCATGTCCTAGAGGATTTTCGGCCTATATCACGCTCGCACCCCTGGCCCACCCCAGAAACCGTTGGTTATAGCACACCTATTTGGCCAGAAAATAGCCTATTCGTGCCGTTTCATCCGTTTGTCCACCCAAATGGCCACAAAAATTTAAACGGACTACACTGGGATGATCCTCAACCTCTCTGGCATGCCCTGGTTAATTTTCAGCTGACAGCACGCCCAGTCCCCGGGCCCACCCCCAAAACCATGGGCTATAACACACCAATTTAGCTCGAAAATGCCTCGTTCGCACAGTTTTGCCCGTTTGTACACCCAAATGGCCACAAAAATTTAAACGGATCATACTGAGATAATATCCAACCTCCCTAGCACACCCTTGGTCATTTTTTGGCCAATAGTACGCCCGAACCCCAAGCCCATCCCCAAAACCATGGGCTATATTACACCGATTTGGCCCAAAAATGCTCTGTTCGCCCCGTTTCGCCCGTTTATCCTCCTAAATGGCCATGAAAATTTAGACAGACCACCCAGGGATGATCCCCAACCTCCCTGACATACCCCAATTGATTTTTGGCACTCAAAATGTTTGGTTTTGGCACTCAACATGTCTGGACCTCGGGCCCACCCCCAAATCTGTGGGCTAGCTCACCGATTTGGCACAAAAATTCCTCGTTCACGCCGTTTCACCCGTTTGTCCACCCAAATGGTAACTAAAATTTAAATAGACCACACTTTGATGATCCCGAACCTCCCTGGCACACTTTGATCAATTTTGGCCTACAGCATACCTGAACCCCAGGCCCACCCTCGAAACCGTGGACTACAACACACTGATTTAGCCCAAAACTACCCTATTCGCGCCGTTTCTCCTGTTTGTCCACCCAAATGGCCACAAAAATTTAAATGGACCATACTGGGATAATACCCAACCTCCCTGGCATGCCCTAGTCAATTTTTGGCCCACAGCACACCCGAACCCTGGGCCCACCCTCAAAATCGTGTGCTATAGCACACCTATTTGGCATAAAAACGCCCAATTTGTACCGTTTCGCCCGTTTGTCCATCCAAATGGCCACAAAAATTTAATTGGACCACACTGGGATGATTCTCAATATCTATGGCACGCGTCGATCAATTTTCAGCTCACAGCATGCCTGAGCGTCGGGCCCACTCCAGAAACCATTGGCTATAGCACATCGATTTAGTCTGAAAATTCCCCGTTCGCGTCGTTTCACTTGTTTGTCAACCCAAATGGCCATGAAAATTTAAACGGACCACACCAAGATAATCCTCAATCTCCCTAGCATACCCCAATCAATTTTTGGCCCACAGAACACCCAAACCCCAGGACCAACCCCAATATAGTGGGCTATAGGCACCTATTTGGCTCGAAAATGCCCCTTTTGCACTGTTTCGCCCGTTTGTCCACCCAAATGGCCACGAAACTTTAAACGGAACACACTGGGACAATCCTCAACCCCCCTGGCAAACCCCGATCGATTTTTGGCCCACAGCACGCCCCCAAAATTATGGGGTATAGCACACCGATTTAGCCTAAAAATGAATCGTTTGTGCCGTTTTGCCCATTTGTCCACCCAAAGGGCCACAAAAATTTAAAGGACCACACTGGGATAATGCCCAAACTGCCTGGCACGCCATGATCAATTTTTGGCCCATCCTACGTGGTATGCCTCGGTCAATTTTTAGTCCACAACACGTCCGGACCCCAAGTCGACCCCTAAAATAGTGGGCTATAGCACACCATTGGCCCAAAAACGTCCAATTCGTGCCATTTCGCCCGTTTGTCCATCCAAATGGCCACAAAAATTTAAACAAACCACATTGGGACGATCCCAACCTCCTTGTCAAGCACCAATCAATTTTTTACACACTTCACACCTGGACCCCGGGCCCACCATCAAAACCGTGGGCTGTAGCACACTGATTTTGCCCGAAAATACCCCGTCGCACTGTTTCGCCTGTTTGTCCACCCAAATAGCCATGAAAATTTAACCAAACCACACTGGGACGATCTTCAACCTCCCTGGCATTCCCCGATCAATTTTTAACTCATAGTACGCTCGAGCCCACCCCTGAAACCGTAGGCAATAGAACATCAATTTGACCCAAAAATGCCCGGTTTACGCCGTTTGGACATTTTGTCTACCTAAATGGCCACAAAAAATTAAATGGACCACATTGAAATAATACCCAACCTCCCTGGCATACCTCGGTTAATTTTCGACCAACAACACACCCGGACCCCGAGCCCACCCCTTAAACCGTGGGCTATAAAATGCCGATTTAGCATGAAAATTCCCCATTCATGCTGTTTCTCCCGTTTGTCCATCCAAATGGCCACAAAAATTTAAACAAACCACACTGGGATGATCCTCGACCTCCTGGCATGCCCCGATTAATTTTTAGCCCACAGCACGCTCGCACCCCAAGCCCATCCCCAAAATCGTGGGCTATAGCACACCGATTTGGCCCTAAAATACCCCGTTCACGCTGCTTCAACGCGTTTGTCCATCCAAATGGTCACAAAAATTTAAACATACCACACTGAGATGATCCCCAACGTACCTGGCATACCCCAGTCAATTTTTGACCCATAGCATACCCGAACCCCGGTCCCAGCCTCAAATCCATGGGCAATAGCACACTGATTTCCCAAAAATGCCCTGTTCACGTCATGTCCTCGTTTGTCAACCCAAATGGCCACTAAAATTTAAACTGACCACACTGGAATGATCTCACACCTCGCTGGCATGCTCCGATAGATTTTTGGCACACAGCACGCCCAGACCCCGGGTCCACCCCTGAAACCGTGGGCTATAGCACACCAATTTGGACCAAAAATGCCCCGTTCGCACCGTTTTGCCCGTTTGTCAACCCAAATGGTCATAAATAATTTAAACAGACCACACTAGTACCATCCACAACCTCCCTGGCACGTCCCGGTTGATTTTTGGCCCACACAATGCCTTGACCTCGGACTAACCCCCAACATCGCGGGCTATAGCACACTGATTTGGCCCAAAAATGCCCCGTTCGCGCCGTTACGCCCGTTTCTCCACCCAAATGGCCAAGAAAATTAAATAGGACCACACTGGAATGATCACAACCTCCCTGGAATACAACGATCAATTTTTATCCCACAACACGCCTGAACCTCGGGCCAGCCCCCGAAATTGTTGGCTATAGCACACCGATTTGTCCAAAAAATTCTCCATTTGTGTCGTTTCTCTTATTTGTCCACTCAAATGGCCACGAAAATTTAAACGGACCATATTGGGATGATCCTCAACCTCCTGGCATACCTCGATCAATTTTTGTCCCATAGCATGCCCGGACACCAGGCCCACCACCGAATTATGGGCTATAGCACACTCATTTAGCCCAAAAACGCTCCGTTCGCGCCGTTTTACCCGTTTGTCCACCCAAAGGTCCACTAAAATTTAAAGGACCACACTAGGATAATGCCCAACCAGCCTGGCACGCCATGATCAATTTTTGGCCCATAGCACGCCCGGGTCTTGGGCCCACCCCCAAAATCGTGGGCTATAGCAAATCTATTTGTCCTGAAAATGCCTCGTTAGCGTAGTTTCCCCCGTTTGTTAATACAAATGGCCATGAAAATTTAAACGGACCCATGGCATGCCGCGGTCGATTTTCAGCCCACAGCACGCTCAGACCCTGGGCCCATCCCCGAAACCGTGGGCTATAGCATATCGATTTGGCCAGAAAATTCCTCGTTCGTATTATTTCACCTGTTTGTCCACCTAAATGGCCACAAAAATTTAAACGAACCACACTCAGATGATCCCCAACCTTCGTGGCATGCCTTGATCAATTTTTAGCCCACAACACGCTCGGAACCCATGCCTACCCCCAAAATAGTGGGCAATAGCACACCAATTTGGCCCGAAAACATCCCATTTGCGCCGTTTCACCCGTTTGTCCACCCAAATAGCCACAAAAATTTAAACAAACCACACTGGAACGACACACTGGGACGATCCCCAACCTCCTTGGCAAGCCTCAATCGATTTTTTACCCATATCACACCTAGACCCCAGGCCCACCCCCAAAACCGTGGGGTCTAGCATACTGATTTGGCCCAAAAATGCCCCGTTCGCACCATTTCGCATTGTTTGTCCACCCATATAGCCATGAAAATTTAAACAAACCACATTGGGATGATCTCCAACCTCCTAACATGCCCCGATCGATTTTTAACTCATAGTATGCTCGGGCCCACCCCTGAAACCATAGGCAATAGAACATCGATTTGGCCCAAAAATGCTCGGTTCATGCCGTTTGGCCATTTTGTCTACTTAAATGACCACAAAAAATTAAATGGACCACACTGGAACCATACCCAATCTCCCTGGCATGCCTCGATTAATTTTTATCCCAAAGCATACCCGGACCCCGGGCCCACCCCCTAAACCGTGGGCTATAGAACATCGATTTAGCACGAAAATTCCCCATTCTCGCTGTTTCTACCATTTGTCCATCCAAATGGCTACGAAAATTTAAACGAACCACACTAGGATGATCCCCGACCTCATAGCATGCCCTGGTTAATTTTCAACCCACAGCACGCTCGGACCCCAGACCCATCCCTAAAACCGTGGGCTATAGCACACCAATTTAGCCCTAAAATGCCCCGTTCGCGCTGCTTCAACCCGTTTGTCCATCCAAATGGTCACAAAAATTTAAACGGACCACACTGGGATGATCCCCAACTTACCTGGCATACCCCAGTCGATTTTTTACCCACAGCACGCCCGAACCCCGGACCAAGCCCCAAATCCATGGGCTATAGCACACCGATTTTGCCCGAAAATGCCATGTTCATGTCGGGTCACCGTTTGTAAACCCAAATGGCCACTAAAATTTAAACTGACCACACTGACATGATCTCAAACCTCCCTGGCATGCTTCGATCGATTTTTGGCCCACAGCACGCCTGGACCCCGTGTCCACCCCCGAAACCGCTGGCTATAGCACACCAATTTGACCCAAAAATGCACCATTCGCGCCATTTTGCTCGTTTGTCCACCTAAATGGCCATAAATAATTTAAACGGACCACACTGGCACCATTCACAACCTCCCTGGCACGCCTCGATTTATTTTTGGCCCACACAACGCCTGGACCTCGGACTCACCACCAAAACCGCGGGCTATAGCACACCGATTTGGCCTAAAAATGCCCCGTTCGTGCCGTTACGCCCGTTTCTCCACCCAAATGGCCAAGAAAATTAAATAGGACCACACTGGAATGATCACAACCTCCCTGGAATGCACCGATCAATTTTTATCCCACAACACGCCTGAACCTCGGCCCAGCCCCCGAAATTGTTGGCTATAGCACACCGATTTGTCCAAAAAATTCTCCATTTGTGCCGTTTCTCTTATTTGTCCACTCAAATGGCCACGAAAATTTAAACGGACCATATTGGGATGATCATCAACCTCCTGGCATACCTCGATCGATTTTCGTCCCATAGCATGCCCGGACCCCAGGCCCACCACCGAATTATGGGCTATAGCATACTGATTTAACCCAAAAATACTCAGTTTGCGCCGTTTTACCCATTTGTCCACCCAAATAGCAACTAAAATTTAAACAGACCACACTGAGACAATCCCAAACCTCCCTAGCATGCTTTGATCTATTTTCATCCCCCAGCATGCTTGGATCCCGGCCCAAGCCCCAAAATCGTGGGCTATAACACACCATTTTGCCCAAAAATGCCCTGTTCGCGCCGTTACGCCTGTTTGTCCACCCAAATGGCCATAAATAATTTAAACGAACCACACTGGCACCATTCACAACCTCCCTGGCACGCCTCGATTTATTTTTGGCCCGCACAACGCCTGGACCTCGGACTCACCCCCAAAACCGCGGGCTATAGCACACCGATTTGGCCCAAAAATGCCCCGTTCGCGCCGTTACGCCCGTTTCTCCACCCAAATGGCCAAGAAAATTAAATAGGACCACACTAGAATGATCAAAACCTCCCTGGAATGCACCGATCAATTTTTATCCCACAGCACGCCTGAACCACGGGCCAGACCCCAAAATTTTTGGCTATAGCACACCGATTTGTCCAAAAAATTCCCCATTTGTGCCGTTTCTCTTATTTGTCCTTTCAAATGGCCACGAAAATTTAAACGGACCATATTGGGATGATCCTCAACCTCCTGGCATACCTCGATCGATTTTCGTCCCATAGCATGCCCGGACCCCAGGCCTACCACCGAATTATGGGCTATAGCACACTGATTTAACCGAAAAATACTCAGTTCGCGCCGTTTTACCTATTTGTCCACCCAAATAGCGACTAAAATTTAAACAGACCACACTGAGACAATCCCAAACCTCCCTGGCATGCTTTGATCTATTTTCATCCCACAGCACGCTTGGATCCCAGCCCAAGCCCCAAAATCATGGGTTATAACACACCGAGTTTGCCCAAAAATGCCCTGTTCGCGCCGTTTCGCCTGTTTGTCCACCCAACTCGCCACAAAAATTTAAACGGACCACACTAGGATGATCCCCAACCTCCATGGCACACTTCAGCCGAGTTTTGGCCTAAAGCACGCTCGGACCCCGAGCCCACCCTCGAAACTGTGGGCTATAGCATACCGATTTGGCATGAAAATGATTCATTTGTGCCGTTTCGCCCATTTGTCTACCCAAATGGCCCCAAAAATTTAATCGGACCAAACTGGGACGATCCCCAACCTCATTGGCATGCGTCAGTCGATTTTTGGCCCACAGCATGCCTGAACCTCAGGCCCACCCCCAAAACAGTTGGATATAACACACTGATTTAGCCCAATAATGCCCCGTTTACGCCTTTTCACCCGTTTATCAACCCAAATAGCCACAAAAATTTAAACGGACCACACTGGGATGATCCTCAACCTCCCTGGCACGCCTAGATCAATTTTTGGCCCAGAGAGCGCTAGGACCCCGAGCCCACCCCAGATTCCGTGGGCTATAGCCCACCTATTTAGCCAGCAAATGCCCCGTTCATGCTATTTTGACCGTTTGTCCACCCAAATGGCCACTTAAATTTATAGGGAACACACTGGGATGATCCTCAACCCCCCTGGTATGCCCCGGTCAATTTTTGGCCCAAAGCACGACTGAAACCCGGGCTCACCCCTAAAACCGTGGGCTGTAGCACACTAATTTGGCACTAAAACACCTCGTTTGCGCCGTTTTGCCCGTTTGTCCACCCAAATGGCAACAAAAATTTAAACGGACCACACTGAGATGATGCCCAACCTACCTGACATGCCCCGATCACTTTTCTACCCATAGCACACCCATACCTCGGGCCCACCCCCAAAACCGTGGGCTATAGCACATCGACTTGGCCTGAAAATGCCCCATTCATGTAGTTTCGCCCGTTTGCCAGCCCAAATGGCCATAAAAATTTAAATAGACCACACTAGGATGATCCCCAACCTCTATGGCACGCTGCAGTCAATTTTAGGCCCACAGCTCACCGTGACCTCGGGCCCACCCCCAAAACCATGGGCAATAGCACATCGATTTTGCCAGAAAATGCCCCGTTCGCACCGTTTCACCTGTTTGTCCACCAAAAAGGCCTCAAAAATTTAAATAGACCACTCTAGGATGATCCCTAACCTCCGTGGCACACCTCGGTCAATTTTTACCCACAACACGCCCGTACCCCAGGTCCACCTCCAAAACAGTGGGTTATAGCACACCGATTTGGCCTGAAAATACCTCGTTCACCCCGTTTCGCCCGTTTGTCCACTCAAATAGCCACGAAAATTTAAACAAACCACACTGGGATGATCTCCATCCTCCTTGGCACATCTCGAGTGATTTTTTGCTGATGGCACGCCCAAACTCCGGTCCCACCCCGAAACGGTAGGCTATAGCACACCGATATAGCCAAAAAATGCCCCGTTTACGCTGTTTGGCCTATTTGTCAACCCAAATGGCCACAAAAATTTAAACGGACCACATTGGGTCGATCCTCAATATCCCTGGCATGCCCCAGTCGATTTTCGGCCCACAGCACGCACAGACCCCAGGCCCACCCCCAAAACCGTTGTCTATGGCACACCGATTTGGCCCAAAAATGGCCTATTCGCGCTGTTTCGCTCGTTTGTCCACACAAATGGCCACAAAAATTTAAACTAACCACACTGGGATGATCCCCAACCTCACTGGCACACGTAGGTTGATTTTTGGCCCACATCACGCCCGTACCTCGAGCCCACCCCCAAAACCATAGGTTATAGCACACTGATTTGGCCCAAAAATGCCCCGTTCACATCGTTCCACCCGTTTTCCACCCAAATTGCCACAAAAATTTAAACGGACCAACACTAGTATGATCCCCAACCTCTCTGACATACTTTGATTTATTTTTGATCGAAAGCACTCCCAGACCCCGAGCCCACCCCTTAAATCGTGGGCTATAACACACTGATTTGGCCCGAAAATGCCCCATTTGAGCCGTTTCGCCCGTTTGTCCACCCAAATAGCCACAAAAATTTAAACGGACCATACTGAGATGATTCCCAACCTCCCTGGAATGCCCCGATCAATTTTTATCCCATAACACGCCATGAACCCGGTCTCACCCCCAAAACTGTGAGCAATAGCACACCAATTTAGCCCAAAAATGCCTCATTTGCGTTGTTTTGCCCGTTTATCCACCGAAATGGACACAAAAATTTAAACGAACCACACTGGTACGATCTTCAACCTCCCTGGCATACCCCAGTTGATTTTCAGCCCATAAAATGCATGGACCCAGGACCCACCCCTAAAATCGTGGGCTATAGCACACCAATTTGGCCCCAAAATGCCCCGTTCATTCTTTTTCGCCCGTTTTCCCACCCAAATAGCCACGAAAATTGAATCGGATCATACTAGGATGATCCCCAACCTTTCTGGCATACCCCTATCGATTTTTGATCGACAGTATACCCAGACCCGGGCCTACCCCCAAATTCGTGGGCTATAGCACACTGATTTGGCCCGAAAATGCCCCGTTTGCACCGTTTTACCCATTTGTCCACCCAAATAGACTATCAAATTTAAACGGACTATACTGGGACAATTCCAAACCTCCCTGGCATGCTCCGGTTGATTTTCTACCCACAGCACGCCCGAACCCCGGGTCCACCCTTGAAACTGTGGACTTAATACACTGATTTGGCCCAAAAATGCACTATTCAAGCTGTTTTGCTTGTTTTTCCACACAAATGGCCACGAATATTTAAACGGACCACACTGGAATAATTTCCAACCTCCATGGCATACTTCTAATGATTTTCAGTCCACATCACGTCCGGACCCTAGGTCCACCCCCAAAATCGTGGTCTATAGCATACCAATTTGGTATGAAAACACCCCATTTGCGCCGTTTCTCCCATTTGTCCACCCAAAAATGCCCCATTGGCGCTGTTTCGCCCGTTTGTCCACCCAAATGGCCATAAAATTTTAAAAGGACCACACTGGGACAATCACAAACCTCCCTGGCACGCCCCGATCAATTTTTGGCCTATGGCACGCACAGATCCCAGGCCCACCCTCAAAATTGTAGGCTATAGCACATTGATTTGGCCCAAAAATTCCCCGTTCACGCCGGGAAAAATTCTCTGTTCGCGCTGTTTCGCTCGTTTGTCCATCGAAAAGAACATAAAAAATTAAACAGACCACACTAGAAAAATTTCCAACCTCCCTGGAATGCCTCGATCGATTTTTGATCCATAGCACGCAAGCACCCCTGGCCCACCCCCAAAACCGTGGGCTATAGCACACCGATTTGGCCTAAAAATTCCCCGTTCGTGCCGTTCCACCCATTTGTCCACCCAAATGGCCATGAAAATTTAAATAGAACACTCTAGGATGATCCCCAACCTCCCAGGCATGCCCTAGTCGATTTTCAGCTGGCAGCAAGCGCAGACCCCAAGCCCACCCCCAAAATCGTGGGCTATAGCACACTAATTTGGCTTAAAAATGCCCCGTTCGCGTTGTTTTACCTATTTGTCCACCCAAATAGCCGCGAAAATTTAAACGAACCACACTGAGAGGATCCCAACCTCCCTGGCACGCCCCTGATCAATTTTTGATCCACAACACACCTGAAGCCCGGCCCACCCCCAAAATCGTGGGCTATAGCATATCAATTAGACCTAAAAATGTCTCGGTCATGCTATTTTGCCCGTTTGTCCACCCAAATGGCCATAAAAATTTAAACGGACCACACTGGGAAGATACCCAGCCTCCCTGGCATGCCTCAATCGATTTTCGACCCTCAGTATGCCCAGACCCCGGGCCCAACCCCAAAATTGTGGGATTTAGCAGACCGATTTGGCCCGAAAATTCCCTGTACGCGCTATTTTGATCGTGTGTCCACCCAAATAGCCTCAAAAATTTTAACCGACCACACTTGGATGATCCCCAACCTCCCTGGCATGCTCCGATCAATTTTTAGGCCATAGCACGCCCAGACCTTGAGCCTACCCCTAAAATTGTGGACTATAGCGCACTGATTTAGCCCAAAAAAGCACCATTCGTGTTGTTCCACCCATTTGTCCACTCAAAATAGCCACGAAAATTTAAACAAATAATACTGGGAGGATCTGCAACCTCCCTAGCATGCCCGGATCAATTTTTGGCCCACAGCATGCCCGGACCCCGGTTCTACCCCTAAAACCGTAGCTATAGCATACCGATTTGGCCTAAAAACATCTCAGTCATGCCATTTCGCCCATTTGTCCACCAAAATAGCCACTAAAATTTAAACGGACCATATTGGGATGATCCCCAACCTCCCTGACATACCCCGATCGATTTTCGGCCCTCAGTACGCCCGGACTTCGGGCCCACCCCTAAAACCATAGGCATAGCACATCGATTTAGCCTGAAAATGCCCCGTTCATGCTGTTCCACCCGTTTGTCCGCCAAAATAGCCACGAAAATTTAAATGGAACACTTTGGGATGATCCTCATCCTCCCTGGCATGTAATGGTTGATTTTCAGGCGACAACACGCCCAGACCCCGAGCCCACCCCTAAAACCGTGGGTTATACCACATCGATTTGGTTCAAAAATTCTCCGTTCATGCCGTTTCTCCCGTTTGTCCACCCAAATAACCACGAAAATGTAAACAGACCACACTGGAGAATCCGCAACCTCCCTGGCACGCCCCGATTAATTTTTGGCCCACAGCATGCCCGAACACCGGGCCCACCCCTAAAATAGTGGGATATAGCATACCGATTTGTCCCGAAAATATCCCGGTCGTTCCATTTTGCCCGTTTGTCCACCCAAATAGCCACGAAAATTTAAACAAACCATACTGAGACGATCCCCAACCTCACTGGCATACACTGATCGATTTTTGACCCTCAGTACGCCCGAACCCCAGGCCCACCCCCAAAACAGTGATCTATAGCACACCAATTTGGCCCGAAAATGCCCCGTTTGTGTCGTTCCACCCGTTTGTCCACCCAAACATGCACAAAAATTTAAACGGACCACTCTGGGATGATCCCTAACCACCTTGGCATGCACTGGTCGATTTTCAGCCGATAGTACGCCCAGATCCCGGCCCAACCCCTAAACCGTGGGCTATAGCACACCGATTAGGCTCAAAATTCCCTGTTCACGCCGTTTTGCCCATTTGTCCACCCAAATGGCCACGAAAATTTAAACGAACCACACTAAGATGATCTTCAACCTCCCTGCATGCCCAGGTCATTTTTTGGCCCATAGCATGCCCGGACCCCTGGCCCACCCCTTAAACCGTGGGCTATATCACACCGATTTGGACCAAAAATCCTCTGTTCATACCGTTTCGCCCGTTTGTCCACCTAAATGGTCACAAAAATTTAAACAGACCATACTGAGATGATCCCCAACCTCCCTGGCACACCTCAATCGATTTTTGGCCCTTAGTACACCTGGACCCCAAGCCCACCCCTAAAACTGTGGGATATAGCACCTTGATTTGGCTCGAAAATGCCCTGTTCGCGTTGTTTTACATGTTTGTCCACCCAAATAGCCTCACAAATTTAAACGAACCATACTTGGATGATCCACAACCTCCCTGGCATGCCCTGGTTAATTTTCTGCCCACAGCACACCTGGACCCCGAGCTCAACCCCAAAATCGTGGGCTATAGCACACTGATTTGGCTCGAAAATGCCCCATTTGCGCTGTTTTACCCGTTTGTGTACCTAAATAGCCACGAAAATTTAAACAAACCACACTAGGATAATCCCCAACCTCCCTGGCACGCCCTAATCGATTTTCGACCTATAGCACATCCGGGCCCTCCCCCAAAACCATGGACAATAGCACTCTAATTTGGCCCAAAAATGGTCCGTTAGCACTATTTCTCCCGTTTGTCCACCCAAATGGCCACAAAAAACTAAACGGACCATATTTGGACGATCCCCAACTTGCATGGCAAGCCCCGGTCGATTTTCGGCTTACAATCCGCCCGGACCCCAGGCCCACCCCCAAAACCGTTGGATATGGCTTACTGATTTGGACCGAAAATGCCCCATTCGCACCGTTTCGCTCGTTTATCCACATAAATGGCTACTAAAATTTAAATGGACCATACTGGGATGATCCCCAACCTCCCTGGCATACCCCGGTAGATTTTTGGCCCACAGCACGCCGGGACCCCAGGTTCATCCCCGAAACCGTGGGCTATAGCACACCAATTTCACCCAAAAATTTCCTATTCACACCATTTTGCTCGTTTTTCCGCCCAAATTGCAACGAAAATTTAAATGGATCACATTAGAAGGATTCGCAACCTCCCTGGAGCGCCTCGATTAATTTTTGGCCCACAACACGCCCAGATCCCAGTCCCACCCCAAAACCGTGGGCTATAGCATACTGATTTGGCCCAAAAATGCTTAGTTTGCGCTGTTTCGCCCGTTTGTCCACCTAAATGGCCACGAAAATTTAAACGGACCACACTGGGAAGATCCCCAACTTTCCTAGCATGCCCCGGTTGATTTTTGACCTGCAGTAAGCCTAGACCCCGAGCCCACCCATAAAATCATGGGCAATAGCCCATAATTCGGTGGTGGGCCTGGGGTCCGGGCGTGCTGTGGGCCATTTCACTCGTTTCTCCACCAAAATGACCACGAAAAACTAAATGGACCACACTGGAATGATCCATAATCTCCCTAGCATGCACCTGTTGATTTTCATCCCCCAACAATCCCGGACCCCGGACCCACCCCTGAAAATGTGGGCTATAGCACATCGATTTGGCTCGAAAGTGCCCCGTTCGCGCTGTTCCAGGCCCACCCCCAAATGGCCATAAAAATTTAACCAAACCATACTGGGATGATCCCAACCACCTTGTCATGCCCCGATAGATTTTTGGCCTATAGCAAGCCTGGACCCCGGGCCCACCTCCAAAATCGTGGGCTATAGCATACCAATTTGGCCTGAAAACTCCCCGTTCACACAGTTTGTCCACCCAAATAGCCATAAAAATTTAAATGGACTACACTGGGATGATCCCCAACCTCCCTGGCATGCCCCGATTGATTTTTAGTCCACAGCACTCCCGAACCCAGCCCCACCCCTGAAACCGTGGCTTATAGCACTCTCATTTGTCCCCAAAATGCTTCATTCGCGCCGTTTCACCCGTTTGTTCACCCAAATGACTATGAAAATTTATACGGACCACATTAGGATGATTCCCCATCTCCCTATCAAGCCCCAATCCATTTTCAGCCCATACAACGCCCAAACCCCAATCCCACCCCCAAAATTGTGGGCTATAGCACACCGATTTATCCCGAAAATGCCATGTTCGTGTCGTTTCTCCCGTTTGTTCACCCAAATGGCCACAAAAATTAAAATGAACCACACTAAGATGATCCCCAACCTTCCTGGCATGCCCTAGTCAATTTACAGCCTACAGCACGCCCCACCCCCGGTCCCACCCCCAAAATCGTAAGCTATAGCACACCGATTTTTCCCGAAAAATACCTCGTTCGCACCGTTTCACCTGTTTGTCCACCCAAATGACCACGAAAATTTAAAAGGACCACACTAGGACAATCCCCAACATCCCTGGCACATCTCGGTTAATTTTTAGCCTACATCGCGCTCAGACCCCGAGGTCACCCCTAAAACGGTGGGCTATAGCACACCAATTTGCCCCAAAAGTGCCTCGTTCACTTCGTTTTGCCTGTTTGTCCACCCAAATGGCCATAAAAATTTAAATGGACTACACTGGTACAATCCACAACTTTCCTGGCATGCCCCGGTTGATTTTTGACCAACACAATGCTTGGACCCCGGACTCACCCCCAAAACTGCAGGCTATGCACACCAATTTGGTTTGAAAATGCCCCGTTCGTGTTGTTTTGCCCGTTTGTCCACCCAAATGGCCACAAAAATTTTAACTCACCATACTGGGACGATCCCCAACCTCCCTGGAATGGCCCGATCATTTTTTGGCTCACAGTATGCTCGGACCCCGAGCCCACCCTAAAAATCACGGGCTATAGCACACCGAGTTAATCCAAAATATGCCCTGTTCGCTTCGTTTTGCCTGTTTATCCACCCAAATGGCCACAAAAATTTAAACGGACCACACTGGGATGATCCCTAACCTCCCCAACACGTCTCGATCAATTTTCAGCCCACAACACACATGGATCTTGGTCCCTCCACTGAAACCGTGGGCTATAGCACACCGATTTAGCCCGAAAATGCCCCGTTTGTGCCGTTTAAATCGATCCCCAACATCCCTGGTATGCCCTAGTCAATTTTTGGACCACAAGACGCTTGGACCCCTGGCCCACCCCCCAAACCGTGGGCTATTGCAAACCGATTTAGCCTGAAAATGCCCCATTCGTGCCGTTTCATCCGTTTGTCCACCCAAATGACTACAAAAATTTAAACGGACCATACTAGGATGATCCCCAACCTCCCTGGTATGCCTCGGTCTATTTTCGACCCACATCACGTCCGGACCTCAGGCCCACCCCCAAAATCGTAGGCTATAGCACACCGATTTGGCCCAAAAATACCCCGTTCGCGCCGTTTTGCCCATTTGTCCCCAAAATTGCCACAAAAATTTAAACAAACCACAATGGGATAATCCACAACCTCCGTAGCATGCCTCGGCCAATTTTCGGCCCACATAAAGCTCAGACCTCGGGCCCACACCCAAAACCATGGGATATAGCACACCAATTTGGCCTAAAAACTCCCCGTTCGCGCTGTTTCGCCCGTTTGTCTAACCAAATGGCCACAAAAATTTAAACGAACCACTGGGATGATTCCCAACCTTCCTGGCATACCTCGGTTGATTTTTGACGCACAACAAGCCCCCTCAAGCCCACACCCAAAACCATACGCTATAGCCCATCGATTTGGCCCAAAAATGCCCCATTCGCGCCATTTCGCCCGTTTGTCCACACAAATGGCTATGAAAATTTAAACGGACCACACTAGGATGATCACCAACGTCCCTGACATGCCTCAATCAATTTTTGGCCCGCAGTGTGCCTGGACCCCGAGTCCACCCCCAAAACTGTGGGCTATAGCAGACCGATTTGTCCAGAAAATGCCCCGTTCACGCCATTTCACCTGTTTGTCCTCCCAAATGGCAACAAATATTTAAAAAGACCACACTAGGACAATCTCCAACCTCCCTAGCATGCACTGGTCGATCCTCAACCCACTACATGCCTGGGCTTTTAGCCCACCCCCAAAACCGTGGGCTATAACACACAGATCTGGCCTGAAAATGCTCCGTTTGCATTGTTTCGCCTGTTTGTCTACCCAAATGACCACGAAAAATTAAATGAACCATACTGGGATGATCCCCAACCTCCCTGGCACATCTCAATCGATTTTGGCCCATAGCACACCCGAACTTTGGGCCCACCCCCAAAACCGTGAGCTATAGCACACTGATTTGTCCCAAAAATGCCCCGTTTGCGCTGTTTCGCCCATTTGTCCATCCAAATGGACACGAAAATTTAAGCGGACCACACTTGGACAATCCCAAACCACTCTGTCACATCAATTTTTGACCTGCAGTGCGCCGAACCCCGAGCTCACCCCCAAAATCATGGGCTATAGCACACCGATTTGGCCCAAAAAATGCTCCGTTCGCGTTGTTTTGTCCATTTTCACCCAAATGGCCACAAAAATTTAAACGGACTATATTGGGATGATCCCCAACCTCCCTATCACATGCCGATCGATTTTTGGCCCAAAACACGCCTGGACCCTCGGCCCACCCCCAAGACCGTGGGCTATAGCACACTGATTTGGCCCAAAAATGCCCCGTTCACGCCGTTTTTCCTGTTTATCCACCCAAATTGCCACAAAAATTTAAACGGACCATGCTGGGTTGATCCCCAATCTCCTTGGCATGCCCTGGTCGATTTTTGGCCCACAACACACCCGAACCCCGGGCTCACCCCCAAAACCGTGGGTTATAGCACACAATTTGGCCTGAAAATGCCCCGTTTGCACTATTTCGACCGTTTGTCCATCCAAATGGCCATAAAAAATTAAACGGACCACATTGGGACGATCCCCAACCTCCCTGGCATGCCCCGTTCAATTTTGGCCCACAGTACGCCCGGACTCTGGACCCACCCCTAAAATCATGAGATATAGCTCACTAATTTGGCCCGAAAATGCCCCGTTCGCGCCGTTTAGCCCATTTGTCTACCCAAATGGCCACAAAATTTAAACAAACCATACAGGAATGATTCCCAATCTCCCTAGCACACCCCAGTTGATTTTTGGCCCACAACACTTCTAGACCCTTGTCCTACTCCTGAAACTGTATGTTATAGCACACCGATTTGACCCAAAAATGCCTCGTTTGCATCGTTTCGCCCGTTTGTCCACCCAAATAGCCACAAAAATTTAAATGGACCACACTGGGACGATCCCCAACCTTCTTGGCATGCCCCAATTGATTTTCGGCCCACAGCATATTCAAACCCCAGGATCACCCCCAAAATCGTGGTTATAGCACACCGATTTAGCCCAAAAATACCCAATTCGCGCTGTTTCTCTCGTTTGTCCACCCAAATGGCCACGAAAATTTAAACGGACTATACTGGGATGATCCCAATCTCCCTGGCATGCCCCCATCAATTTTTGACACACAGAAAGCCCGGACCCCAGGCCCACCCCTAAAATTGTAAGCTATAGCAAACCGACTTGGCCCGAAAACTCCTCATTCGCGCTGTTTCACCTATTTGTCCACCCAAATGGCCATAAAAAATTTAACAGACCACACTACCTCCCAGGCATGCCTCGATCTATTTATGCCCCACATCACGCCCAAAACCCGGGCCCACCCCATAACCATGGTCTATAGCATACCGATTTGGTCCAAAAATACCTCATACGCGTTGTTTCATCTGTTTATCCATCCAAATAGCCACAAAAATTTAAACAGATCACACTGAGATGATCCCCAATCTCTCTGGCTTGCACCGGTTGATTTTTGGCCAACAGCATGCCTGGACCTCGGGCCCATCCCCGATACCGTGTGCTATAGCACACCAATTTGGCACGAAAAATGCCCCGTTCGCGTCGTTTTGCCCGTTTGTCCACCTAAATGGCCATAAAAATTTAAATGGACCACAATGGGATGATTCCCAACCTCCCTGGCATGCTTCGGTCGATTTTTGGCCCAGAGCAAGCCCAGACCCCAAGCCCACCCCCAAAACCGTGGGCTATAGCACACCGATTTGGCCTAAAAACTCCCCGTTTGCACTGTTTCTCCCGTTTGTCCACTGGAATGGCCATGAAAATTTTAACGCACTATACTGAGGCAATCCCCAACCTCCCTGGCATGTGCCAATCGATTTTTAGCCCACAGCACGCCCGGACCCTGGGCCCTCCCCTGAAATCGTGGGCTATAGCACACCGATTTTGCCCAAAAATGCCCTGTTCGCACTGTTTTGCCCATATATCCACCCAAATGGCCACAAAAATTTAAACGGACAACATTGGGATGATCCCCAACCTCTCTGCCATGCCCTGATTGATTTTCGACCCATAAGACGCCCGAACTCTGGGCCCACCCCTGAAATCGTGGGATGTAGCACACAAATTTGGCCTGAAAATGCCCCGTTCACGCTGTTTTGCTCGTTTGTCCATCCAAATGGCCATAAAAAAATAAACGGATCACACTGGGACGATCTCCAACCTCCCTGGCATGCCTCAATTGATTTTGGGCCCACAGCACGCCCAGACCTCGGCCCCACCCCCAAAACTATGGGCTATAGCACATCGACTTGGCCTGAAAATGCCTCGTTCATGCTGTTTCGCCTGTTTTTCCACCCAAATGGACACAAAAATTAAAAGAACCACACTGGGGCGATCCCAACCTCCCTGGCACATCCCGATCGATTTTTTACCAATAGCACACCCGAACTCCGGGCCCATCCCCAAAACCGTGGGCTATAGGACACGGATTTGGCCCGAATATGCCCCGTTTGAGGCATCTCGCCCGTTTGTCCACCCAAATGGCCATAAAAATTTAAACGGACCACACTGGGATGATCCCCAACTACCCTGGCCAGCCCCGATTTATTTTCAAACCACAACACGCCCAAACCCCGGGCCCATCCCCGAAACTGTGGACTATAGCACACCGATTTAGCTTGAACACACCCCGTTTGCATCGTTTTGCCCATTTGTCCACCTAAATGGCCACGAAAAATTAAACGGACCACACTGGGATGATCTCCAACCTTCCTAACACACCCCGGTTGATTTTCGACCCACAACACGCCCGTTCTAAGCAAAATATATCTATTCACAAGTCTTATTTATGTAAACCAAAGTTCTCTCTCAATGCCATCACCAAGCTCTCAAACTCCTCTTCTTGAAATTTTTCAATATTATCTATTGCCCATTAGTTTGATTAGTCCCATAGTTTAGAAGATAAAATTACTAATTGTGAGCACATACATCTTGCTATGTCAACAAGTGCAGCTCATAACCATTTAACTTTTAAGTTTGCAGGATATAAAAGCATTGTTCCCTTCTGATAAGAATCCCTTTCCCTTCTACGCTGGTTTTGGAAATAGACACACAGATGAGATCAGAAATACATAGCAAAAAAATCAAATCTTGAACCAAAACTTGCAGTAATGCCCCTTAAATTCCCAAAAAGAATGATGTGGTCACTAAATTCACCCAAACTTGCACAACCCCACTTCATATTTCAGCAAAATAACAAGAATAAACAACAAACACAGCAAAAAATGGAGTTTTATATAAGCGAAAACTTACCTATAAAGTAGATAGTAAAAGGTGATTCCTGTTTTTTTTGGAGTTGCAAAGTCATTAAGTGTTGACAATGGGGAAACCCCATATACCTAGTACTTCTGACAAAACTCCAAGGAATCTAAACTATGGAGGATTTTTTATTTTTTATTATTTATTTATTTTTTAATTTTTAATCAAGATTTTTTTTTAAATTAATCAAGATTCTACTTCTACCAAATCACAATTGAATTAAAAACGATAAATAAGTTGTCCAATTAAGTGGGAGTCCTCCAAATCTTTTAAATTAGGTGGGAGGGATAATTTTTTTTTTGAGTTTTTTTTTTAAGTTTTTTCTTTCCAACAACTTTGGTAGTTGTTTGACAACTTTGCAAAGTTGTTCAACAACTACCAAAGTTGTTCAACAACTGCGCAAGTTGTTCGACAACTGTGCCTAGTTGTTGAACAACTAGGCTTAGTTATTCGACAACTGAGAGAAGTTTTTCAGACAACTAATGTAGTTGTCAAACAACTATCCCAGTTGTTCAAGGGACTTAGTATTTTTAAGGGACAAGTGACTTAGTATTTTTAAGGGACAAGTTTGTGGAACCCACTTGTCCCTTTTTTTAATTGACAACTTGGAAGGCCTTCTGACTCATTTTTCTCTAAATTTAAGCTTTTTTTTTGGGGGGGGGGGGGGGAGGGGTGGTTTAAAAAGCCAAAATTTTTACTTATTTATTGGAGTAAAAATTATA
>JAPEIP010000007.1:5176769-5188430 GCA_026120095.1 Capsicum chinense
AATTTAGTCCCCAATTCTCCAAAATACATCCACATTCATCTAAAAATTCTCAAGAACACTCCCAAGGTTTTCAAACTAAAAACCCAAATAAATCAAGACTCAACCATGGGTTTTCAAAATTGATTAGAGATTCGGAATCCCCAATCCACAGGCTTCAAGAAGCACCCATTATTTTCCTGAATAGAGATACGCGGGGTTTTCCTAAATTCTCATGGGCATAAAAAAATTATGTTTTAGAATGTGATTTTTGAATCTATGTATATATTCATGTATTAAATGTTTTAACATCATTGTTTTAGTCTTTTGACCTTCCCCAAAGTGATTTGAGAATATGAATGTATGAAACCATGTATTTAAAAATGAATTCTTGTTGAGAGCATGATTTTCGGTGAATTCCCTCTTATTATGAATTTTTCAAATTTCTCATAACATAAGAATTGTTTTGCAATGCATCCTTGAAAAGAACTATATGAAACAATTGAACTCTCGTCATGATTTAAAGGTGGTTTTAAATCACTAAAGAGGGAATCTATCATGAATGTTTAATGTTCATAATGCATGTAATGAAAGAGTGCATTTTTTTGGTGGTCTAAATTATGCTTTAAATGAAAAATTTAGCTTAATGTATTATGGCTCAGAAATCATGACTTTCTAGTCTTGGTATGACGATACCAATTCAGACCAATGTCATATCAGACTCAGACTAATAGACATTACAGACTATCATGATTTTAGATATTCGGAATGTTACATGTACAGAAAAGGTTAAAAATGGGCATACAGAGATGTAACGTGGTTCCTTGAAGAGGGCTTAAGTTCAAGAAACTCATTGCCTAAAATCGTGGTTTGCCGACCCGAGTATATTATTATACGCTGACTTAAGTGTCATGTGGCATATCAGATTCAGAAACTCCAACCCTTACGGCATACTCGGGATGGAGGCTTCCCTGCCGAGTCAATGGCGGATTCCATATTGCCTATGGAATATCAGACTTGTAGGGGATACCACCTAACTCAGAAGTAATACATAGATCAGAGTTTAAGATTTACAGACAGGTTACATGTTTTCAGAAGGTGCCCATGTGTTTTTCAAAAATTGTTTTATGCATAATGTTTGATGAACATTTGCTCTCACATATTATATATATGTATGTTCAATTACTTTATTTTGGATTGCTTCACGAGCTAGTACAATTGTGCTGACCCCCCTTCCTCCTAAGTACTGAGGCGCAGTCTAGGGGTCCAGATCCTCAGTAGAGTCTACAGACAGGGTTGTCTCAGATTTTAGTTGGTGAGACTTATTTGCTTCGGAAGTCCTAGTCATTTAGGTATTTATTTCAGTATGGTTTTTGGTCTGCTGGGGCCTTGTCCCAGTTATTCAGATAGTGTGTCGGTAGAGATTTTGTAGACTATTGCAGATGTTTATTAAATATTATTGGGCATGTTTTCAGGCCTTTAACTATTTTAAATTGTTGACGATGTTTCCATATTATTGTGTCTATTTCGTATCATATGAATTATGTGCATAATTACCAGATAGACAGAGGGCGTTCCATGCCTTCGAGTTCAGGAATGCTCATCACGGCTAGGGCCCTGATTCGGGTAATGAAAATTTTGGTATCAAAGTACGATTTATGGTCCTTGGGTGTCTGCAAAATTGCATCGGGTAGTCTTGGTTATGGGTGTGTAGCGCGCCACATTTATAAGCAAAAGGCTACTAGGCGTTTAGGAAATATTTCCCTTCTTTGTGATTTAGTTTGTGCTTCAGAGTCTGAACTGTCCCCTAATCAATGATCTCTCATATTTTAGAAACACAGTTATGCCTCCACATCGTATCATCGATCACAATGCTCAGGCAAATGAGGTCCGTCCTACCCATGGGGTGCATACCGATAATAGAGCTGACACTCTAGAACCTATCCTGCTCCGAGAGTCCCTCCAGTCCTGAACAGTCCACCTCGAGCTCCGCAGACTAATGTCAACTATCCTCCAACTTCTCAGAGAGATATTTCAAATGCAAAATTCAGACGGTCTATTCATATGCTGACACAGTTGGTAGCTAACTAGGCTCAATGATCAAAAGATATTGGGTCTGCATCTGTTATGTCTGAGGATACTAGGGTCGAACATTTCATGAAAATGAAGCCACTAAGTTCACTGGCACCAAGGTGGAGGAAGATCCACAGGATTTCATGGATGGGATGGAAAAGATCTTTAAGGTAATGCATGTGGATGAGGTTGAAGGGGTGGAACTAGCAACCTATCAGCTTAAGGATGTTACGGATCAGTGGAATGCCAACCGGGAGAATGCAAAAGGTGAGAGTGCTGAGCCCACAGTTTGGGGCGAATTTATGGAAGCTTTCCTTGATCAATTCTTTTCTCTGGAGTTGAGGGAGGCTAAAGAGGAATAGTTTATGAATATGAAGTAGGGCAGTATGAGTGTCTAGGAGTAGACTTTGAATTTTAATAAACTAGCCCGCTATGCACCAGAAGAGAGCCCGGATGAGGAAATTTGCATCTGGCCTTTTTGATAACCTGGTGCTTGAGTGTCAGGGGGTAATGTTTAATAAGGAGTTAGACTTTTCTAGGCTGACCGTTCATATGCAGCAGGTAGAAGAGAAAAAGAAGATCTCTGAAGCTAGGGAGGTGGAAAGACAAGTAAAAAGAGCCAGATCAGCCGACCAGAGTCATAGTCAGCCTCAGGGTGGTAAGTGGGAAATAAATGGTAGAGAAAAAGAATTAGGGTAATACGCAGTCTACTACCAGCGCCCCAGTACCCCGACCACCAGCAGACAGACGATCTTAGAGTTTTCAAAATAACCATGGAACCAGAGCTCAGGATACTCAATCACAGGGTAGTGTGACTCAGCAGTAGCATACTTTTCTGTGGAGTGAGACTTGTGGTAGAAATCATTCAGGAAGGTGTCAGTTGGGCTCGTTAGTATGTAATTCATGTGGTCAGCTGGGTCACTTTCAAAGGGAATATCCATCTGCTTGAATGAATATTGGTGGTGCAAAGTCTCAGGTAAATTCTTCGTCACCACCCCTGCCTCAGAAGGGCCCCACATCAGCTGCCAGGAACAGGCGCAACTGGTTATATGCTTTGACCAACCGCCAGGAGTATAAAGCTTCCCCATATGTTGTTATCGGTATGTTACAAATCTTTTCCCGTGATGTTTATGTGTTACTTGATCCTGGGTCTACTTTATCCTATGTGACCCCTTGTGTAGCTGTTGGTTTCGGGTTTGAGCCCAGTGTGATTTTTGAACCCTTTTCTGTTTCCACACTGGTGGGGGATTCTATTGTTGCTAGGAGGCTGTACAGGGGTTGTGTTGTGACTGTTGGTAGCCAGGATACGTTAGAAAATCTCATAGAGTTAGATATGGTTGCTTTTGATGCTATCTTGGGAATGGATTGGATACATTCGTGTTATGCCATATTAGATTGTAGGACTCGAAGGGTCACTTTTTCTTTCCTGAATAAACCTGTGATAGAGTGGGAAGGACATTCTTTAGCACCCAGAGGGCACTTTATATCCTATCTCAGAGCCTGCAAACTCATTTCTAAAGGTTGCTTGTACCACCTTATCTGAGTTAAGGACTCCAATGTTGAGAGTCTTTCTCTTCAATCTGTTCCTGTAGTAAAAGAATTCCCAGACGTCTTTCCAAATGATCTCCTAGGAATATCACCTGATAGGGAGATTGAGTTTGGTATTGATGTGTTGCCAGACACTCGTCCTATTTCCATTCTACCATATAGAATGGCTCCTGCAGAACTAAAAAAGTTGAAAGAATAGTTAGCAGATCTCCTAGATAAGGGTTTTATATACCCCAGTGTGTCTCCTTGGGGCACGCCTATACTTTTTGTACGAAATAAAGATGGTTCCCTTCGTATGTACATAGACTACCGTCAGTTGAATAAGGTCACGATTAAAAATAAATATCCTCTTCCTAGGATTGACGATCTTTTTTATCAGCTTCAGGGTGCCAAGTGTTTTTCAAAAATAGATCGTTGTTTGGGTTATCATTATTTGAAAGTTAGGGAGTCAGACATACCTAAGACAAACTTTCGAACCTGATATGGCCACTATGAATTTCTAGTCATGCCTTCGGGTTGACTAATGCCCCTACAGCCTACATGGATCTTATGAATAAAGTATTCCATCAGTTTCTTGACTTGTTCGTCATTGTATTTATTGATGATATTTTGATCTATTCTAAAAGTAAAGAGGATCATACCAATCACCTCTGAATTATTCTTCAGACCCTTAAGGATCATCAGCTGTATGCTAAATTTTCTAAGTGTGAATTCTGGTTAGATTTTATTTCCTTCTTGGAGCATATTGTGTCCAGTAACAGGATAAGAGCGGATCCCTAGAAAGTTGAAGCAGTGAGAAAAGGGTCCAGACCTATGACTCCAATTGATATTCAGAGCTTCTTAGGTTTGGCGGGTTATTACAGAAGGTTTTTAGAGAGTATTTCTTCCATAGCTGCTCCACTCACTAAATTGACTCAGAAAAAGGTGAAGTTTGTGTGGTCTGATCTATGTGAGAATAGTTTTGAGAATTTGAAAGACAAACTGACCACTGCTTCTATTTTGACCCTTCCCGAGGGTGTAGATGGCTTTGTGGTATACTATGATGCATCCCATGTGGGACTTGGTTGTGTGTTGATGCATTATGGTAAGGTAGTGGCTTATGCATCTAGGTAGTTAAAGGTGCACGAGTTGAACTACCCCACCCATGATTTGGAGTTAGCAGCTATGGTGTTTGCACTTAAGATTTGGCGGCACTATTTTTACGGTGTTCACGTTGATATCTTCACTGACCACAAGAGTCTGCAGTATGTTTTCTCTCAAAAAGAATTAAACCTTAGGCAGATGCGCTGGATGGAGCTTTTAAAAGACTATGATATGAGCCTGCATTACCATCCGAGCAAGGCAAATGTTGTAGCTGATGCCCTCAGCAGGTTGTCTATGGGTAGCCTTTCTCATGTAAAAGAAGGAAATAAAGAGATGGTGAAGGATATTCATCGCCTTGCAAATTTAGGAGTGAAACTCTTAGATTCTGAAGATGGAGGGGTAATTGCTTATAAGTTAACTATGTCATCCCTTTGTGCTGAAGTTAAGGAGAAGCAGGTTGAAGATCCCATCTTGATGAAAATCAAGAAAGATGTGGGTCAACAAAAGGTTATGTCATTTGAAATTGGCGGTGATGGTATTCTAAGATTTTAGGGTAGGTTGTGCATTTCGAATGTTGATAGACTGCGAGAAAGAATCCTTGATGAGGCACACACTTCGAGGTATTTCATTCAACCAGGCTCTACTAAGATGTACCATGATCCGAAAACCTTGTATTGGTGGAATAACATGAGACGTGATATAGCTGATTTTGTGTCCAAGTATTTTAACTGTCAACAAGTGAAGGTAGAACACATGAGGCCAAGTGGTACTTCCCAAGAGATAGCCCTGCCTTTATGGAAGTGGGAGATGATAAACATAGACTTCATTACAGGCTTCCGAGATCCCGAAACCAGTATGATTACAATGGGTGATTGTAGATCGGTTGACAAAGTCCACTTTTTTCCTATGAGGACTAATTATTCGGTAGAGGTTTATGCTAAGATTTACATTGAGGAGATAGTTTGATTGCATGGGGCACCAGTGTCCATTATATCCAATAGAAGTACGCAGTTTTCATCTCAGTTCTGGAGATCTTTTCAGAAGGGTTTTAGCACACAAGTGAATTTGAGCACAGCTTTCCACCCTCAGATGGATGGGCAAGCTGATCATACCATTCAGACCCTCGAGGATATATTGAGGGCATGTGTTATTGATTTCAATGGTAGTTGCATAGATCACATGCCACTGATTGAATTTGCTTACAATAATAGTTACTATGCGAGCATCAAAATGGCTCCTTTTGAGGCTTTGTATGGGAGGAGATGTAGATCTCCGATAGGATGGTATGAAGTAGGTGAGAAAGTGAATATCATTAGGGAACGACTCAAGATTGCTCAGAGTCGTCAGAAGTCCTATGCCGATGTTTGGAGAAGAGAATTAGAGTTTGAAGTTGGTGATTGGGTGTTTCTCAAGGTTTCTCCTATGAAAGGAGTTATGAGGTTTGGAAAAAGGGGTAAATTGAGCCCTAGCTATATAGGGCTATATCAGATTTAGAGAAAGATTGGTGCAATTGCTTATGAGCTAGAATTGCCTGCAAGTTTGGATTTTGTTCATTCGGTAGTCCATGTATCCATGTTGAAGAAATGCATTGGAGATCATTCTTTGGTATTGCCAGTAGAGGATATCAAAGTGACAGATTCCTTGTCTTACGAAGAAGAGCCCATAGAAATTTTACATCGCCAAGTACAAAAGTTGAGGAGCAAAGAGATAGCCTCAGTAAAGGTATTGTGGAGGAATCAGAAAGTTGAAGAAGCAACTTAGGAGTCAGAAGATGACATGAGAATTAGATATCCCAATTTGTTTGCTTCGATGGATGATGAGACAGAAGGTACTATTCCTATCTTATCTTTCCTAGTTCTTATTATGCTTGAAATCGTGTCTATTTGTGTCCCGCATCATCATTCGAGGATGAATGATCCTAAGGGGGGGATAATGTAACGCTCCGCATTTTGGGCTACACTATAGACCACGATTCCGATGCATTGATAATCCCGAAGCCATAAATCCTATGCCAATATGGCATGTTAATTATTTGGGTAGTATGTGAATCTATTAAAGCTTGAATTTAGACAATAGAGGTCCTTTGACTCAAGGACGAGTTGAAAACTACTTCGATCGATTAAGTTTAAGTGAACATTATAATTTGTATCAAATCTAAAAATTCTCAAGAACACTCCCAAGGGTTTCAAACTAAAAACCCAAATAAATCAAGACTCAACCGTGGGTTTTCTAAATTTATTAGAGATTCGGAATTCCCAATCCACTGGCTTCACGAAGCACCCATTATTTTATGAAATAGAGGTACGCAGGATTTTCCTAAATTCTCGTGGGCATAGAAAAATCATGTTTTAGAATGGAATTTTTGAATCTATGTATATATTCATGTATTAAATGTTTTAACACCATTGTTTTGGTCTTTTGACCTTCCGCAAAGTGATTTGAGAATATGAATGTATGAAACCATGTATTTAAGAATGAATTCTTGTTGAGAGCACGATTTTTGATGAATTTCCTCTTATTATGAATTTTTCAGATTTTTCATAGCATAAGAATTGTTTTGCAATGCATCTTTGAAAAGAACTATATGAAATGATTGAACTCTTGTTATGATTTAAAGGTAGTTTTAAATCACTAAAGAGGGAATCTAGCATGAATGTTTAATGTTCATAATGCATGTAATGAAAGAGTGTATGGATTTGCTAAAGTCACTAGACCACCATATGTTGATGAAGTTCTTGCATGATTTTGACTTGAGTTTCGAAACGCGAAATCTTCTATATCAGTTGCATGTTTTTGGTGGTCTAAATTATGATTTAAATGAAAAATTTAGCTTAATGTATTATGGCTCAGAAATCATGACTTGCAAGTCTTGGTATGACGATACCAATTCAAACCAATGCCATATCAGACTCAGACTAATAGATATTACAGACTATCATGATTTTAGACATTCAGAATGTTGCATGTATAGAAAAGGTTAAAAATGGGCATACAAAGATGTTACGTGGTTCCCTGAAAAGGGCTTGAGTTCAAGCAACTCATTGCCTAAAACCACGGTTTGCCGACCTGGGTATATTATTATACGCTGACTTAAGTGTCGTGTGGCGTATCAGATTTAGGAACTCCAACCCTTTCGGCATACTCGGGTTGGAGGCTTCCCTGCTGAGTCAATGGCGGATTCCATATCGCCCATGGAATATCAGACTTGTAGGGGATTCCACCTAACTCACATGTAATACACAGATCAGAGTTTGAGATTTACAGATAGGTTACATGTTTTCAGAAGGTGCCCATGTGTTTTTCAAAAACTGTTTTATGCATAATTTTTGATGAACATTTTCTCTCACGTATTATATATATATATATATATATATATATATATATGCTCAATTACTCTATTTTGGATTGCTTCGCATGCAGTACAATTGTGTTGACCCCCCCTTCCTCCCATGTACTGAGGCGCAGTCTAGGGGTCCAGATCCTCATTAGAGTCTACAGACAGGGTTGTCTCAGAGTTCATTTGGTGAGCCTTCTTTGCTTCGGAAGGCCTATTCATTTAGGTATTTATTTCAGTATGGTTTTTGATCTACTGGGGACCTTGTCCTAGTTATTCAGTAGTATGTCAGTAGAGATTTCACAGAATGTTGCAGATGTTTATTAAATATTATTGGGCATGTTTTCAGGCCTTTAACTATTTTAAATTGTTGACCATGTTTCCATATTATTATGTCTATTCCGTATTACTTTGATCATATGAATTATGTGCATGATTACCAGATAGACAGAGGGCGTTCCAGGCCTTCGGGTTCGGGAATGCTTGTCACGGCCAGGGCCCCGATTCGGGTCATGACAGAATCTCTTAGGATCCAAGAGAATGAAACTATTGCTAAGTATTCTGACAATATTTCTTTGCTTGTCAGTAAAATCAAGTTGCTTGGCAAGGATTTCAAAGATGACAAAATAGTAGAAAAATTCTTGTGACAATTCCTAAGGGATTCAAATCTAAAATCTCATCTTTGGAAGAGTCTGAAGATCTCTCTAGTATCTCTGTTAAAGAACTAATTAGTGCTCTTTAAGCACAAGAGCAAAGAAGTGCCTTCAAAAAAGACAATGTCAATGTTACTGAGAGTGCCTTTTATGCACAAAACAAAAAAGGAAAAGGTAATTATCCTCCTTGAAAACACGGAAAAAAGAAAACAGACTTTGAGAATTTTTGTTGGTGGAGACCTGATGCGATTTGTGGAAAATGCAAAAAAACAGGTCATGTTACAAAAGTGTACAAGCTTAAAAACAATCCTCAAGTAAAATTTTCGGAAGCTGAGGCGGAGCTACTTTTTAAAATTGTAGTAACTAAATCAAAGGAGGAGTGTTGAAAATTGATTTAGTTACTGCAGTAAATTTTAGTTAATAAGATGTTTAGAATTAAGATGAGTTTGAATTTTAAATTTTAGATTAGGTTGTTTTAGTTGTTGAGAAATTTTAGATTATTTTGAAATTCAAATTATGATGATTTTTTTTTTATGTTGGCTATTTAAAGTGCCTCAATACTCAATAAACTTATTGAAAGCTGTTAAAAGCTTATCGAAAGCTATTGAAAGTTATTCAATCTATTGAGAGTCATTTTAACCGCTTTTCCCTGTCCCATCTCTTTTTAAAAAAAAACGATAAGTAGTCTACACACTGTATGTTCCCCCTAACTGGAAAATCCCTTAGGTAGATTCGAGTACACTTCATCATCAAGATCACCATTTAGGAATGTATTATAGACATCCATTTGTTGAACACCCAGTGTTTGGTAGCTGCAGCAGAAAGTACAGTTCTCACTGTCTTCATCTTCACAACAGGTGAGAATGTTTATTTGTAATCAATCCCCTTATCTTTCTCCATATCCCTTTGCTACTAGTCTAGCTTTAAACCTCTCAACTTCTCCTGAAGCTTTGTATTTCACTTTATATATCCACTTGCAACCAATAGCTTTCTTTCATCTAGGCAAGGGAACAATTTCCCAAGTGTGATTAGAATTCAAGGCATCTATTTCAATCTTCATTGCTTCCACCCATCTTGGATCTTGGTAGGATCCACACATATGTTTTCAGCACGTAGTTCTTGTATGACTAGGACAGTTTGCCATATAATACATGATTAGCAAGAGCATGAGGTACCTTCCTTGTGTTTTTTAAAACAAAATCATTCATCCATGCTGGTGATTTTGTTTCTCTAGTGGACTTCCTTTGATCCTGAGATGCATTAGGTTGAGCTACAACTTCTGTTATAGTAGGAACACTCTGCAGTTGCTGGTTTTGGAGAATAACTCCTTGACCTCTATTTGATCTCCTTTGATACACCTTGGTTATGGGATGACTTAGAGTAGGCACACTTGGTTGCAGCTGCTCTTGCTGGTTGACTGAGTTAGGAATCCTTTGAGATGAGACATTTGTAGGAACCTATAGAGTTGTTATACCATCATTTCTTATTGGATATTGATCTTCCAAAGAAAAAACATGGTGAGGTGATTGAGGATGCTTTTTTAGCTCCTTAAAAGGAAATATCTCTTACCTGAATATCAAATCTCTACACACAAAAAAAGTGTTAGCAGACATATCATATACTACATATCCCTTCTGAGTGCTAGAATACCCCATCATAACATCTGTCTTTGCTCTAGTCATGAGCTTATCACTTTCATTCAGTACTTTAGTATAGAAAAGACACCCCATTACTCTTAGATGATCACAATTTGGTATGAATGACTAAACTAGGAAGTCTATTTATGATATATACTACAGTTAGAACACAATAGCCCCAGAACCTTATTGGAATTTCAGCTTGCAATCTCACAGCTCTTGTTACCTCAAGTATGTGCCTGTGTTTCCTCCCAGCAACACCATTTTGCTAAGGGGAATATAGACATGTAGTTTTATATACTATGCCATATTCTTGAAATATTTTCTTACATACTGAGTTGACAAAATCAGTACCATTATCAATCCTTATTACTTTGATAGTCTTTTCAAACTAATTTTTGACATACACAAGGAAGTGTTGTATTTGAATGCATACATCAAACTTAAGCTTTAACAGAAATATCCAAGTAAGTCTTGAGAAATCATCAACCACTGTTAGAAAGTATCTATTTCCATTCATAGTTGGTACTTTGTAAGGTCCCACACATTCATGTACACAAGATCAAAACAACATGTACTTTGACTACTAGTAGACAGAAAATGTAACCTAGTTTGTTTAGCACTAGGACAAATACTACATTGTTTTAGTCTATCTTCTATCACTTGGACCTCCTGAGATACAACTCTCTTCATCACATTTGTTGATGCATGTCCCAACCTTTGATGCCAAAAATCTACCTCAACCTGAGTTCTTTCCATAGCTGGTTTACTAGCTTCTTTAGTTGCTACTGCGACCTTTTTCCTTGACTGATCTCCAAGAACATATAGTCCTCCATCAAGCTTACTAATCCCGCTCACCTTTCCAGTACAAAGATCCTGGAAAACACAGAAATGAGGAAAGAAATTCACTAAGCAATTCCACTCCTTAGTCACTTGTGACATCGATAGAAGACTACATGTAAACTGTGGAATGTGATAGACATCTGTGATGTTATTTCCTTCTGACAAGCAACTAGTTCTCACATGAGTGACCATTGTAGTGTCACCATTTGGTAGATATACCTTGTTTGGTTTGTCCAACTCTGTAACACTCTCGTTAAGTAACAGGTTTGAGTCCCCAACCATATGGTTAGCAGCAGCAGTATATATGATCCATTTCTGAGAATCAAAAGAGGCTAAATAAGCAGAAATACCTGCACTTGTTACATTTCATAATATAATCTCTTATTCAAGTCAAGTATATATATTAGGTTAGCCCTTGAATTTTTATGCAAATTTACATATAACACTAAGCCTTAACTCAATATTAGGCATAAATTTCCTCTAGTAGCTAGTTTAGCATCAAAAAGGGTCACAC